>ONZH01016578.1:0-73714 GCA_900303285.1 Rhinella marina
GGTTCTTTGTGTGTGATTCCTGCCTAACTGAGAACTAAATTCAGGCCCTAACACTGTCCCTGAAAGGCAGCAGCTCTATCCCTAACGACATCCAGACGGCATCTGAGCCGAGCGCCACGGCCAGTCACTAGTATATTCCAGGGTCACCTGATCAGGCCAGCCAACCCCTGCTATCGACATGTAAAGGCCCCACGTGATGCTGGGTGTACTGTAGAGTCTCCTGGCTTGTGATTGGCTGTGTTTATAGGCGCCAAAAAAGCACGATGCGGAAGTTGCCATTTCCTCGAGTATGGCGAGATACTCGTCCGAGCTGCGAGTACTTACGAGTACCCTAATACTCGAACGAGCACCAAGCTCGGACGAGTATGCTCGCTCATCTCTAGTGATATGTCATTCTAATCCTACCTGTAATAATGAGTTGTTAACTGCAGTAAAATGATTTGTACAGACCAAACAGGGTTTGACCACCAGAAATTCTTTCAAAATGTCTTTAACATAAAAACAGGATTTAAACAACCGATGAAACATTCCCTTTAAGAAAAGAGGTCTTTTCTGTGCAATATTCACACACCAGCATGGATAAATTTGGCCCAAAATGTTTTGAATCCCAACAGTTACTCAGTGGGAAATGGAATACATTAAATACTGTATGTACAGATACATTGCAATTAGAGATGAGCGAGCATACTCGTCCGAGCTTGGTGCTCGTTCGAGTATTAGGGTACTCGTAAGTGGTCGCTGCTCGGACGAGCATCTCGCCATGCTCGAGGAAATGGCAACTTCCGCATCGTGCTTTTTTGGCGCCTATAAACTCAGCCAATCACAAGCCAGGAGACTCTGCGGTACACCCAGCATCACGTGGGGCCCTTACATGTCGATAGCAGGGGTTGGCTGGCCTGATCAGGTGACCCTGGAATATACTAGTGACTGGCCGCGGTGCTCGGCTCAGATGCTGTCTGGATGTCGTTAGGGATAGAGCTGCTGCGTTTCAGGGAGAGTGTTAGGGCCTGCATTTAGTTCTCTGTTAGGCAGGAATCACCCACAAAGAACCCAACAGCCCTTCTAAGGGCTACAAGACATTTTTTTTGTCTCCTGGCTTGGCTGGCTGGCACTAGTAGTGCAGCTATCGCCATATATAACCCCCTTTTTTTAATGTTATATCTCAGTGATACAAATCCATTTCACACAGCAGTGTGGAACCATTCTGTCTGTCACAGTTCAGTACACTCACTCCAATCCGTATTTTCTGTCCAGGTGACACTTTCTGTACGTCACTTAATACAACCAAGTCTTTTGCTGCCTGTCACGTATATAGCTTGATCCCAAAAATCTCTGTGCGACATTTGTCTGGGTCGCAGTCTAAATAGCCACCGTCAGTATGGGTGTCAGTTAGCTCTACGATAGTTTCTGCACGTCACGTTCCAAAAAAACAAAACTCCAAAAAAAAATTAAAAAAAAATAGTTTTTTAGTTGTTTTAGCTCAGTGATACAAATCCATTTCACACAGCTGCGTGGAACCATTCTGTGTGTCACAGTTCAGTACACTCACTTCAATCCGTATTTTCTGTCCAGGTGACACTTTCTGTACGTCACTTAATACAACCAAGTCTTTTTCTGCCTGTCACGTATATAGCTTAATCCCAAAAATCTCTGTGCGACATTTGTCTGGGTTGCAGTCTAAATAGCCACCGTCAGTAGGGTGTCAGTTAGCTCTACGATAGTTTCTGCACGTCACGTTCCCAAAAAAACAAAACTCCAAAAAAAATATATAAAAAAATAGTTTTTTAGTTGTTTTAGCTCAGTGATACAAATCCATTTCACACAGCTGCGTGGAACCATTCTGTGTGTCACAGTTCAGTACACTCACTCCAATACGTATTTTCTGTCCAGGTGACACTTTCTGTATGTCACTTAATTAAACCAAGTCTTTTGCTTTCACGTATATAGCTTGATTCCAAAAATCTCTGTGCGACATTTGTCTGGGTCGCAGTCAAAATAGCCACCGTCAGTAGGGTGTCAGTTCTGTCCAGGTGACACTTTCTGTACGTCACTTAATTAAACCAGACTGAACAAGTTTGTGGGTTTCAGTACAGCAGGCCATTTATTTTTTATATAATACACTTATATACAGAAAATGTTGAACCCCAGGGCTAAGGGTCGAGGGCGTGGGCATTCAATTACTGCAGGGGTCAGAGGCCGTGGTCCTGGGGCAGGGTGAGACAGTACCTGCTGATGAGGGAGCAGGGGAACGCCGCAGAGCTACACTCCCTAGCTTCATGTCTCAACTTACAGGGACACGTGGTAGAGGACTGTTGAAACCACAACAGTGCGAACAGCTGATGTCGTGAATTGCGGACAATGCTTCAAGTAATTTGTCCACCAGTCAGTCTTCCACGCAGTCCACCCACGTTACCCAAGGGAGCACTCCTCTGGCTCCTCCACCTCAACCTCCTTCCCCCCAGTCTGCCCCTCCCAGGAAAATTTGGAATGTGATCCGGCATACTCTCAGGAACTGTTTTCTGGACCCTTCCCAGAGTCACAAACCACTTCTCAGGTTGCTGCTGACCTCGTTCCCGATGCCCAAGTTTTCCAACTGTCGCAGTCTGTGGGTGATGATGATGATGATGATGACAATGTTGAGTTAGTGGAAGAAGTTTGTAAAGAGGTGTCGGACGATGAGGAGACACGGTTGTCAGACAGTGGTGAAGTTGTTGTCAGGGCAGGAAGTCCGAGGGGGGAGCAGACTGAGGAATCGGAGGATGACGAGGTGACTGACCCAAGCTGGGTTGATAAGCCGAGTGAAGACAGTGCTTCTGAGGCGGAGGCGAGTGCTGCACCAGAACAGGTTGTAAGAGGCAGTGGTGTGGCCAGAGGGAGAAGCAGGGCCAGAGCTGGTGCATCAGCAGCAACTGTTTCACGTAGTGAAGCTCCCGTGGCGAGGCCTAGATGTTCGCAAGTCTGGAGGTTCTTTAAAGAAAGTGAGGATGACCGACGGACTGTGGTGTGCAACCTGTGCCACACCAGGATCAGCAGGGGTGCCACCACTACTAGCCTAACCACCACCAGCATGCGCAGGCATATGAGTGCTAAACACCCCACTCAATGGAACCAAGGCCGTTCACCACCTCCTGCGGGTCACACCACTGCTCCTTCCCCTGTGTCACTCGCTGCCTCTGCTAGTCAACCCCCTGCCCAGGACCCCGGCACGAGCGCCTCCCGCCGGAAAACCACACCTTCGCCTCCACGATCCTCCACAGTGTCCACCAATGTGTCCCAGCGCAGCGTTCAGCTGTCTTTACAGCAGACGCTGGAGCGCAAGAGGAAATACAGTTCCACCCACCCACATGCCCAAGCCCTCAACGTCCACATCTCCAAATTGCTGAGCCTGGAGATGCTGCCCTATAGGCTGGTAGAGACCGAGGCCTTTCGCAATCTCATGGCGGTGGCTGCCCCTCGGTATTCGGTCCCCAGCCGCCACTATTTTTCCCGATGTGCCGTCCCAGCCCTACACCAGCACGTGTCAGAGAACATCCTCCGTGCCCTGACCAACGCTGTTTCTGAGAAGGTCCACCTAACCACGGACACGTGGACAAGTGCTGCCGGGCAGGGACACTACATCTCACTGACGGCACATTGGGTTAACTTGGTGGAGGCTGGGACCGAGACTGACCCTGGGGCCGCTCATGTACTGCCCACACCGAGGATTGCGGGGCCTACCTCGGTCACGGTCTCTCAGACGTACTATGCCTCCTCCTCCGACCCCTCCTCCTCCTCCACCTCCTCCTCCGAATTACCATCCGTGGGCACGGCGCCTTCAGTCGGTAGCTCTAGGCGCAGCAGCAGTGCCGTGGGTAAGCGCCAGCAGGCGGTGCTCAAACTGCTGAGCTTAGGTGACAAAAGGCACACCGCCCAAGAGCTGTTACAGGGCATCACGGCGCAGACCGATGTGTGGCTGGCACCGCTGAACCTCAAGCCAGGCATGGTTGTGTGTGACAACGGGCGTAACCTGGTGGCGGCTCTGCAACTCGGCAGACTGACACATGTGCCATGCCTGGCCCACGTGTTCAATCTAATAGTTCAGCGGTTCCTCAAGACATACCCCAATCTGTCTGATTTGCTCACCAAGGTGCGCCGCATCTGTGCGCATTTCCGCAAGTCGACCACAGATGCTGCCACTCTCAGGGCAGCGCAGCGCCGCCTACAACTGCCCGCTCACCGACTGTTGTGCGACGTGCCCACGAGATGGAATTCAACATTAAACATGTTATCCAGAGTTTACCAGCAGCGCAGAGCGATTGTAGACTGCCAGATGTCAACTTCCACCAGAACTGGTAGTCAGGTCAGTCAGATTCCTCAAGTCTACAATGAGGAGTGGACGTGGATGTCTGATATCTGCCAGGTGTTGAGCAACTTTGAGGAGTCAACACAGATGGTCAGCGGCCATGCCGCCATTATCAGCCTCACCATCCCGCTGCTTTGCCTGTTGAAAAACTCACTGCTCAGCATCAAGTCGGATGCTTTGCGCTTGTCACAAGAGACGGTGGAGGAAGATACGTCGCTTGATAGCCAGAGCACCCTCCGGTCTGTTTCTCAGCGCGTATCGGAGGAGGGGGATGAGGATGAGGAGGAAGAGGAGGAGAATGTCGGCGAGACAGTAAAGGGTACCAGTGCTCAGTCCTTAACTCTTGAGCGTGTATGGGCTGAAGAGGAGGACTTGGAGGAGGAGGAGGAGGAGGAAATGGAGAGTCAGGCCAGTGAGGAGAGGGAATTCTTACGTGTTGGGACTCTGGCGCACATGGCAGACTTCATGTTAGGCTGCCTATCCCGTGACCCTCGCGTTAGAAGCATTTTTTCAAACACGATTACTGGGTGTTCACTCTCCTGGACCCACGGTACAAGCAGAACCTTTCCACTCTCATCCCTGCAGAGGAAAGGAGTATGAGAGTGAATAGATATCAACAGGCCCTGGTGCACAAGCTGAAACAATCCTTCCCATCTGACGCCGCTAGCGGCAGAGGGCATGGTTCTGTGGGCCAAGTAGCGGGGGAGAGGAGCCGAGCAGGCAGCTTGTCCAGCACTGGCAGGGGAACGCTCTCCAAGGCCTTTGCCAGTTTTATGTCACCCCAGCAAGACACTGTCACCTGTCCCCAGTCTAGGCAGAGTAGGGGGGAGCTGTACAGAAAGATGGTGAGGGAGTACCTAGCTGACCATACCAACGTCCGTAGGGATCACTCTGCTCTATACAACTACTGGGTTTCAAAGCTGGACACGTGGCCTGAACTGGCGCTGTACGCCTTGGAGGTGCTGGCCTGCCCTGCCGCTAGCGTGCTGTCAGAGCGGGTATTCAGTGCAGCTGGTGGCGTCATCACCGATAAGCGTACACGCCTGTCAACTGACAGCGCTGACAGGCTGACGCTTATTAAAATGAACAAAGCCTGGATTTCACCAGAATTAAAATCTCCTCCGGGGGAAAGCAGCTAAAGATTAACATTACTTATGTATACTATTCCTCTTCTCTACTCCTCCTACTCCTCCTCCTCCTCCATATAGCCTTTGCCTAACGCTGACCAAAAAAACGCCATTTTTCAGAGGTCCAACTGGCACTCTTTAACCACAATTTTTCAGGAGGGCCCCCTACAGGCCCTCACTTCAAACAAATTTTCCGGAGGTCCACCTACAGGCCCTCTCTCTAAACAATTTTTACGGAGGTCCACCTACAGGCCCTCTCTCCAAACAATTTTTCCGGAGGTCCACCTACAGGCCTTCTCTCCAAACAATTTTTCCGGAGGTCCATCTACAGGCCCTCTCTCCAAACAATTTTTCCAGAGGTCCAGCTACAGGCCCTCTCTCCAAAAATTTTTACGGAGGTCCACCTACAGGCCCTCTCTCCAGTTCCAGTTTCCAGTTTTATTTGCGCAAACTGCGTACATTTTTTTTTTTGGATAGGTGTGAAAAATAATATTACCTGCGTATCCATATTGCTCAACATTGGATACGGTAGCAACAAGAAAACCAAACACATGCTGCCCACAGGGTTCCGCAAATTCCTGGTCCACAATGTCAAGGAGCTCGAGGTTCTGTTGATGAGCAACAAGTTCTTCTGTGCAGAAATCGCCCACAACGTCTCCTCAAAGAACCGAAAGACCATTGTGGAGAGAGCGGCACAGCTCACCATCAAAGTGACGAACCCCAACGCCAGACTGCGCAGCGAAGGGAACGAATAAATATCTCTGTGGTTATTTGTGCTAAATAAAAGTTAAATGAACACAAAAAAAAAAAATTTGATCTGTTCCTGTGCCTGATCCACCCAAGTTGAATCTGTCCCATCATGAGAAAGTCCCCCCAAGGAGTCCCCACTGTAACTTGCTTCCCATACAACTACCTCACCCCCCGACACCTTTGTCTCGCCATTGTCCACCACCTCCTCAGACAACACTGGTAAATCCCCACTGTCAGCACACGGAGACAGCAAAAGGTCTTGCGAATTGGGGCAGAGAATGTTCTGGGTAGCACATCAGAGAAGGGGTGACTACGGGGTTCCAGGGAGTACGTGACCACATGCAATCTCCATCTAAAAAGTCATACTGAGGCTCACCACCATGCTTTACACTGCAATCTTATTACTGAGGCTCACCACCATGCTTTACACTGCAATCTTATTGAAAGACAGACAATCAGGGGTTCACCGCCAGGTTGTCAGGCAGCATTTTTAAGTGGGTCACCATTACCGTGTCCCTGAAAATTGCCTTGGGGTCATCGCCAGACTATTTTTATGAAAGGCCATGGGGTTCTATACACACAGTGCTGACGGAAGCCCATCAGCCTTTCTAAACACAATTGAATCTGTCCCATCATGAGAAAGTCCCCCCAAGGAGTCCCCACTGTAACTTGCTTCCCATACAACTACCTCACCCCCGACACCTGTGTCTCGCCATTGTCCACCACCTCCTCAGACAACACTGGTAAATCCCCACTGTCAGCACACGGAGACTGCAAAAGGTCTTGCGAATTGGGGCAGAGAATGTTCTGGGGTAGCACATCAGAGAAGGGGTGACTATGGGGTTCCAGGGAGTACGTGACCACATGCAATCTCCATCTAAAAAGTCATACTGAGGCTCACCACCATGCTTTACACTGCAATCTTATTACTGAGGCTCACCACCATGCTTTACACTGCAATCTTATTGACAGACAGACAATCAGGGGTTCACCGCCAGGTTGTCAGGCAGCATTTTTAAGTGGGTCACCATTACCGTGTCCCTGAAAATTGCCTTGGGGTCATCCCCAGACTATTGGCCAGATTTAGAAAAAATGGTGCAATTAGGGAGCCTCAGAGGCATCCCTACATGCTGCCCCTGCTGTTTCCTGTCCATTTCCGTGGTGTTTCCATCATTTTCTGAGGTTTCCAGGTTTTCACCCAGCCTTCCCTAGGCAGAGCCCCGGTCCCCTGCAAAAAATGCTCGAGTCTCCCATTGACTTCAATGGGGTTCGTTATTCGAAATGAGCACCCGAGCATTGGGAAAAGTTCGACTCGAATAACGAGCACCCGAGCATTTTAGTGCTCGCTCATCTCTAATTGTAATATATTTTTTATACTTAAGAGTATTATAAATTGTGAAGGGCGAGATTTAAAGGGGTTTTTCTGGCTTTTACTATTGATGACCTTTCCTCAGAATAGGTCATCGATATCAGATCGGCAGGAGTCCAACACCCGGCACCCCCGCCGATCAGCTGTTTAAGGTGATGACACGTGCTTTCTCCCTTCTATCTTCTTGCTCTCCACTGTATGTCCATTGGACAGCAGCAGCAGCCAGGAAGAGAGAAGGCACATGCACACTGCACGTGCCGTCTCCTCATACAACTGATCAGTGGAGGTACCAGGTGTCATACCCACGCCAATCTGATATTGATGACCTATCCTGAGGATATAGGTTTGATCCTTATGTTCTCGATGGAGATAAGCCGGCCCCAGAGGTGTCTGGAAGCAGCTTGCACCTCTCTTTTCCCTGAAAACACATGCATATCCAACTAATGGGGAGGAATAGCTTTTATCACACAGATATTGAATGTTTAAAGGCACCTTTTTGAAGGGGCTGTCTGCTTTTTTTTTATATTGATAACTTATCCTCGGGATTCAGTAGGTATCAATATCAGATTGGTGGGCACCCCCACCCGATCAGCTGTTTGAAGAGAAAGTAGTTCTTGCACAAGCACTGCCTACTCTTCACTGTTTACCTGCTCACTGCCACAACTGCAGCAGTGAGCAGTGTAATTACAAGTATGGTGTCCCCATTCACTTCTATAGGACAGCTCCTTCCTGTTCAAGTGAATAAGACTGAGCCATCTCATAGACGTGAATAGGGACACCATAGTTGCAATTACACTTGCTCACCTCTGCAGTTACAATCACAATGAAGAGAAGTCAGTGCTCGTATGAACACTGCTTTCTCTTCAAACAGTTGATAGGTGGGGTGCTGGAAGTCAGACCCTCACTGATCAGATACTTTGCCACTGACCGGCTATACCCTGGAGGACTGTGACTAAGTAACTACCTGGTCTTCACTAGATCCTCTGATGGTGAGGATAGGCTTGGGCCATTAGGGTAGTCACCAGGTACCACTCCAGAGAAGTCCCCGAGTCAGTAGCAGCTGACCAGAAGGTCAGAGATACCGGTGCAAGCACCGAGGGGAAAGACTTAGTCAGGAAGTTCGAAGTCAGGGGCAGGCGGCAACAAACAAAGTCCATTTAATTGAGAAGCAGGGTCTGGTACACAGAAATGAAGAAACTTCCAAAACACCTTCACACAAGGGACTAGACAACTAATGACCAAGATTGCTCAGGCACCTTCCTGGGGCAGTAGGCTCCTTTAAATAGATCCTGCAACCAAGCCAATAGGCTGGGGAGATAGAGGTCATGTACTTGCTGCCTCACAAAAGGAGGAGAGACACGCCCGCGCACGCCCAAACAGACTGTACAGGACTCTAAGCGGGAAGCAGGAGACACATAACTGCACTAAAGCCAACAACAGTTTAAGCTGTCGGCAGCAGGAGGAAGTGAGGGAGCCCAGTGCCCGTGCCCGCATGTAGGCGCTGGGCTAACAATGACCTTTCCTGAGGATAGATCATCAGTATAATAAGCGGACAACCCCTTTAAGAATGAGACAAAAGAGACATCGTATCAACTGCAATTATTATTGCTCTGCAGAGTAAATGATACCTCTAGAAAAAGTGAGTTATACACAGTACATCCTGCACTCCACTCATCAGATGCAATACAATTTACATGTTTGTACCAGAGCAACAAGTTCTATTTTTGCCTCATAAATTTAATGTACTTTAGAAAACCTCATTTTCTAATCAACAAAAAATATATGTTTTAACCATGTCAGGAAATCACTTCCTGAACCTTCCACAAAACTCATTTGAATAAAACAAGCTCTGTTTGCGAATACATTAAAGATTTGAATACATTAGTATATTTTTACAGTTTTCCTTGGTGCAGGTGCATAATGAAATTGTGTTCACCTGATTGTCAGATGCGATAACAGTAATTTACGGTCTACCACTATATTTTGTGCCGCTGAACAGAGCCGTAAATGATTAACCGTTCATATTTCTGATCTGGAGAATAATATTATTCCTGAAGATTGTCAAGAAAGGTGGCGTAATGTCAAGCTTCATCTTAGCTATTTGTGGTGCAATGAAATTATAATGATGTAGGTGGTGAGAAGAAAACTGATCAGAGATCCTGGTTTACGTTATACACGCAGAGCGAGCTTCTTGTACACCTGGAATTCAAAGCAAACATGTTGCAACTAGAGATGAGCACAGTTTGAATGATTGTCTTCACCTTCCATTCTTTAAGATCTGGATCAGCCTAAGAAAAATTTCCAACCTGGTGGATTACGTCTTCTTTCTCGAGTAGATACAGCACCCATAAAGGATTGCGCTCACCCTTCAGAGGACCAGTTGATCCAGACTTGGACTGGCCCACAGGGGAACAGGTGAATCCCTCGGGGGGGGCCCTAAATAAGGTGGGCCCCTAGTCCCCAACCCACTGCACAAGAGGCACAGTAGACAGACTGCACTACTTATCCATAGGCAGTCTATTATTATGGATGCATCAGGTCACTGAGATGGCTTATAGGCACCTTCTTCTCCATCACCTGCCTTCTCAAAATCTCTGCAGGGACACCATCATCAATCATCTTGTAGCATCTTGGTTCTGTCAGGTGGCATTTGCATGTAGCTGTACAGTGGGCCCCCACAATGAATTTTACTGGTGGGCCCTAGGCATCCCAGTCCAAAACTGAGTTGATCCTTCAGTGGTCCAAGCATAAGACATCTCCATTGTGAGCCAGCCTTGCCGCTATGCTGTATTTTGTACTATTAGATCTAGTTGATGACGTGTCCTTTGTGTGGAATGATAACAACCAGGGCATACCCAGACCTCATATGGCCCCACGGCAAAACTTATTATAAAACCCCCCACCCACCCGCACTCACCAGTGTTTTTTTGTGTGCATCAAGCACTCCCATGCAATGCAGAACTCAAAGCGCAATGTCCTATATTTGTAATTAATGAATTTACTTTTTTATTTTTTCTTAGTGGAAGAAATTATAATTAAAAATACATTGTAATAATAAAGTCTCACATGGCCTCACCTACTTTAGGCTGAGTTCACATTTCAGTTATTTGATAATTTTTTTCCATCAGTTATTGTGAGCCAAAACCAGCAGTGAAGCCTTCTCAGAGATAAGGTATAATAGAAAGATTTGCACCCCTTCTGTGTTTTTTTGACCCACACCCGGTTTTGGCTCACAATAACTCAGCCTTATCTGACTTTTATGTCAATAAAGTTGAATAGGTGCTTCATAAATATGATGCTCATTCTGACCTCCATATTTCTTAATGTATTTGTGCCAGACAATTGACATAAACACAGTGCTAAATCTCCGGCTTGTCATCCATTGCAAAGCTGCCTGCTTTCAGCCACCACTAGAGGGAGCTCAGAGCATAGGAATTTATACAGTTTTTGTAATCATCTATTTTCACTAAGCTCCCCCTATTGGTAACTGCATGAGCATCAGGAAGAGAACGAAGAAGAAATTCAGCACTAGGTCCTCCTACCCCGTAGTGCCATAGCTTTTACATGGTCTGCTTCCATTGAAGGTATGCCACTGATAACAAGAAAATATACAATGTAATGAAGACTGGTGAGCCTTCTGAAGGATGAGCCATCGGGATAATTTTCCTCTGGTGACCCTCTGATATTATACCAGTACAGCATGTTAGGTATTCCCTTATTCAAAAAGGGCATCTAAGACCTTTGGTGAGGACATGAGACAGCCAAATGCTTTGACAACAGTGTAAAAGACTTACCATAAATTTTAAAGGCTATACTATATTATATATTCTTGGGTCGCATACACAAAGGAGTAAAGCTGTTTCGCCACCCCTCCCCCGCAACTTTTACCCTTCAGATGCTGTGTTCATACGTGATCGCAGCATCTGATATAAATAAGAGAGTGTAAATTAAAATAAAAATAAAATAATACTTACCTGATCCATTTGCTTACTACGGGCCAGCCGCCGCCATCTTGCTTGAAGGTCTGGTGCGAAATCTCAAGTGACCTGAGATGACATCATCACGTCAGCCGGTGTGGTGACGTCATACAGTACGTCACCTCGCACGGGATTTTTGCTGAGATCTTCAAGCAAGATGAAGAGAAAATAGATCAGGTAAGAGTTATTTTTTGTTTTTTACACTATTTTAGTTTAAATAGATTCACTACAGTGAAGCACGAGGGAATTTGATGCGAATCAAATTTATTCTGAACTTCGTATACTTTGATTCGCTCATCACTAACTCTGTATTTGTAGAGTTTTTGCCCATTTGAAATGCGTTTTGTCAAATACAGAAAATATTTTCGTTCTAACGCCTGAATGTTTGTCACTTTAATGCAGTCTGTTTTATTCTTCGATGATTAGTATTTCTACCTCGGCCACTCTCCTACCAGCAGTGCTCAATGGTAGAAGTCCCTGTTTTAGAGCGCTTAGTCAGACCATTGTCCCAATGCTACCTCCTATATTTAGATTTTTCACTCGTGAATGGTGTTTTCTAAAATTGTGGTGTATTAGAGGTAATTACTGTACAGTTATTTAATTATTGATTTCACCAACATAGCGAGGCTGACATTTTCCTAGTTATAATGAAGCAGAAGATATGCATTACTAGAATGAATATGGAACAAACAACTCTTTTGGAAAGAGACTTAATTCATTTTAATAGATATACAGTAATTACCCAGGAAGTGACTGCTTTCTCCATTATGACATTAACGATTCAAATAAAGCACCAGAGCTATAATCTATAGCCGTATTATGGATGTGTCTGGAACGCTAATGTTAGCTTAAGGATACATAATGCCATCATGGTTGCTAAGGCAGCTGACGTTCTCTTTGTTCTCACCTAGATAATTCCATTGATGAAACCCTAGCTGGATTGTCTACTGACAGTGGACTCAAAACAAATATTTATAGCAAAATGAAGGTTATAACCGAGTAATTCGGCGAGAGAATGTAAAATACGCAGTAGGAAGACACCATTTTAGCTAACTTTAATTAATTTAAATTGCAAAGGACCTTTAAGAACTTTGCTTCCAGATAAGGGCTCCCGTGGGAATGAGCACCTAGATAATTATGGGATCGATAGGATGTTTCTATTCACATACTACCACTAATTGCAGTAATGTAAAGCAATGCGGAATGATTTCTTTATATTAGGAGCAATAGTAACAGCTTTTCTAGAGACGTGTTGGTTTTTAAAAAAGATTTGTAAAGAAATGTCAACTAATAATAATTAAAATTACTGCCGCAATGTAGGAGAAAATAGTCATTGTGTCTGCTTGGGTGGTTTCGCTTGTAAAAGTGGTAGGTGCAGAACACTCAAGAGTGAAATAGGTCAACAATAGCCAAAGTTGTGATGATGACAATTCATATTGTGACCTTGTGACAGAGAAGAGAGAATTTATATGGTAGATACCTCAGTATTATGCCGTTCTGAAAAGCACTTGTGAATCTATTGAATTTACCAAACATGCATATGATAAAGCCTCTTAACACAGTACCGAGTGGATACAAAATACTTGTATTGGTTTAGTTGAATAAAGACTTTGTCTGCAGTATTCCAATAATATTGTTCAATTATTTCTCCATAAAGTGAAAATAAGAGACTTTTTAATATATCTTATTAAAGAACGATGTCATGTTCTCCACTAATTCGACTCTTCTCCCCCTCCTATTCAGTTTACTGCTAAAATCAAGGGTAGATCATGTGATATTTTTAAAGACCCGGTCATTACAGACGTGGCAATACCTTATATATGTTTGTTTGTTTTTTCTTGTATATGGCTTCATGAAGGGAAAGGACGCTTTTCTTTTACTTGAAACTCGAATTTTTTGTATTAAAAAAAAAAAACATTTTTAAAAACTTTTTATTTTTGTCCCACTGTGGGAAATTAATTTTGGGGGAATTGATCCCCTCTACAATGCATTACAATATATGTGTATTGTAATGTATTGGCTGTCAGTGTATTACACAGTATAATACACTGACAGCCTGCTTGCCTGTGAGACCCAGGGGGCTGGATCTCACAGGCTTCCATAGAAGGCAGCCACGATGCCTATGGAAGGTATCAGGCTGCCTTCTCAGCCATCGAGTCCCAGTCACCATGGCAATGTCGGCGTATACAGCAGGGGCTCAGCTGTCAGGAACAGCTGGACTCCTGCCGCTGATCGAGTGGGCGCAGCTCCTGTACCCACCCAATCAGCGTGCCGAACATGTACAGCGGCTGTCGGGAAGTCGCGTCCTGCTGCACGTACATTTACAGCCTGAAGGGTTAAATAGTCTTTTTATAAAACACATAAAAAATACCTTCTATGTTCCTTTTGATGGACACATATGGTCTGTAATATATTGATCTATGAGAAAACATAATTAAAGAGGTTATCCCATGATTAATGTAAAACAATAAAATTCAGACATCACATAGTACCTAACAAAGTTTTTCTAACAAGCTAGAACCATCCTTGTACTACACATGTTTTCAGAGCTCTCTCATTCATAGTTCTTCTAGATTTTTTTCAAGCCGACAGCTCAGGGATGTGTTTCTATCTCAGGGGACATGTTCTTTCAACTCTCAACCTGGAACAGTCGCAAACTAGAAGATCCAGCTGGTTGTAGTTGAACGATAGAACTGAGCATGTGTGACCATCTTAGCGAGGTGGAAGAGAAATAAGGAAAAGAACAAACAGCAGGTGGCGCTATACAAATCCAATTTATTGAATAACTTGGTAACTATACTAAATTTTTAATTATATGCAATTACAAAAGTATTCAGATCCAGGTGCTGGTTTGAAAATGTAGAATGTTTTTGTGGGATAATCCCTTTAAAGAAAAAGGCAAGCTTGGATTATATTGAAAAACGCTCTACATTTGTTGAAGTGCTCACCTGGGGAATGCACGACCTGCTAATTACCAAACTTAGCCTATCAATATAACAAATATTACCCAATGGTCGGCTTGGATAACCAACAGTATTTTATTACAAAACACAATTAGATCATAAAACAATAAAATCCTATAACAAAAATTTCATACACATTAAAACATCTCATATGTAATCTTAGATGCGGTTTGCCTCGGTCCCTCCAATATTTCAGGTGTGGAGCTCTCACAGTGTCCCGAAATATGTCTTACTTTGTATTTGATGTTATTAAATGTTGATATTCATATGTGTTCAAACTTCAAATCATCATACTGATACGTTGATACTGTGTATCGAAAGGTGGATCTGATATTATATCCCCTGTTTTACCTGTTACTTGCAGTTTAACTGAGGTTGCTGCCGTACTGATATTTACAATGTTATTTGGTCATATGACCTGATGTTCCTTTACGAACTCACCGGACCTTGTACCCGACTCCTTAGCTTAGTCTTGGTTGTGGAGGTCTCTTGTATCGGTGACTTGATGTCTGCGTTTTTCCCTCCTGGGACGTCGGGCAACTGGACCCCGACTTTCCGTTTACAACGGTGTTTCCAGTGCTTTACTTCCAGCGCTTGCGTACTCGTTGTTTGGAGACGCCCTAATAGACATCCACGTGTATTATCCACGGGTGTCAGCACAATGTTGTACGGCAGTTTTCCTCGATAGTTGTTACTCAATTGATTTGAAGAAAGGTATATCCGAATATCAAAGTATAGTACCAAACGCGTTTCGAAAACATCCAGTTTTCTTCCTCAGTGGCTATTTTTTGCAAAGAGGGACATATCGTTCTTTTCAATGATTTTGGTGTCACATTCAAATCCCGGACCGGATTCCGCTACCCACATATGTAAAATTGCATTTAATATAATCATTACTTACATTTGTTTATAAACTCTTTCTATATGGCCTATATTGCTCTTTATATTTGTAATCATACACTACAAGACAAAACAGAACAATTTTTAGCTTTATAGTTACACATTTAGATCGCATATAAAACGCAATTTCTTGGTGTTGTTCACACCTGTATTCGATATTCTTTTAATTTTCCTATTCTAGTTGTATTTTATTATCCCAATTGCAACCTTATCCTCTTCTTTTTTATATTATTAGACCTATTTCCACATTCTTGACCCAACTTCTTCATAATTTTAATCTTTTAGTATTTCCATTTCTTTTATTTTTTTATTTTTTTTTTGTATTTTTCAACTAAAGGAGAGAGAGGGGAGACGGCGGGGGAACACAGGAGGCATCAATGCAATTGAACCATTATCCATCGATGCCTCATGGGTAGTCCCGCCGAATCCCAAAAAAAAAAAAAAAAAAAAAAAAAGGGGTCCTCGTTATAGAAAACCAAATATTTCCAGTTCCGAGTTTAATCCCGAAGGTGCCAAGGACCCGAATTCATATATCATTTTAGATTCACACCTCGACATTTTTGCTATAAAGTCTCCTCCTCTCCAATCTTTCTTTATTGATTGAATTGCCGCAAACTTCAGACCTCTTGGATCACTATTGTGGCATACTTTAAAATGGTGTGATACCGTATGTTTTGGGTACCCCTTTTTTATATTATTTATATGCTCACTTACTCTGATTTTCAATGTTCTACTTGTGCGGCCTATGTATTGCTTTGAACACGGACATTCTAGTATATATATAACTGCTTCACTGTTACATGTCAGTATTTCTTTTATTTCCCATTTAAATGTATTTGACGTTGACTTAACCATATTGGTTTTCTACTGAAATTGGTTCTTCTGCAGTTTATACAGAGGCCGCATCTATAGAACCCCTCAGGTATATGTCCTGAGGCCAATGACTTTTTATCGTCTTGTGTTTGTTTGATCGTCGGCGCAATCTTTAGACTTAGGTTCGATGCCCTCGTGTAGACTATAGGAGGTCTATTGGGAATTGTCTCTGCTAATATTTTGTCATCTTGTAGTAGATGCCAATGTCTATTTATAATGGCAGATATTCTTTTATATTCCACATTAAAGGGTAAAACCAATTTAGCTATATTTTCCTCTTCTTTCTTTACCTGTTGTGTTTGGAAAAAGGTTTCCCTTTTCAAATTTTTTACCCTTTCTATTGCTTCTTCAAGTATTGGTAATGGGTATTTTTTTTTCCAGAAATTGGCTTTTCATGGTTTCTGTTTCTTTATCAAACTGTTCTTCCAATGTACAATTACGCTTCAATCTACGAAACTGACTAAATGGTACATTTAACAACCATTGTGGCAAGTGACAGCTTGTATTTAAAATAAAGCTGTTCTTAGCCACTGATTTTTGATATGTACTACATATAAAAGAGTAATTTTTTACTTCTATGTTCAAATCCAAAAATTGGACCGCGTGTTTACTTATATTCTCTGTAAATTTTAAATTCCAATGATTATCATTTATCCTTGCTACAAACTTTATTAATTCCTCTTCTGATTTATCCCAAACTAAATAATATCGTCGATATAGCGCCGCCAGAGCACCAGACCCGACCCCAGCTCAGGCCAGATGTTTGCCTGTTCCCATGCCGCCATAAATAGGTTGGCATAGCTGGGGGCGAATCTGGTGCCCATGGCGGTGCCAGTCAACTGTAAAAAATATTTGGTATTATAGAAAAATAATTATGTGTTAGCACAAACCTAATGCTGGCCAAAATAAATTGTAATTGGTCCTCTTCTAATTTTTCCATTTGTTCTATCATTCTAGACACTGATTCAATTCCCTGTTCATGACTTATAGATGTATACAGTGAGCTTACATCAAGAGTTGCTAGGATCCACTGTGGTTCATATTTCAGGCTTTCAAATAACTGTACTACTTCTGTGGTATCTTTTAAATATGATTGGGTTTTTTTTACATAAGGTTGGAGGAGGTGATCTAAATACTGGGACAAATTAGATGTCAGCGAACCTATCCCCGACACTATAGGTCTACCCGGGGGATTATTCGGGTCCTTGTGCACCTTCGGGACACAATAGAACACAGGTAGTCTTTTTGGGGTCCCCATAATAAAGTCGTATTCAGATTTATTCAATATTCCCTTTTCTCTCGCTCCATCACATAGATATTTTAATTCTTCACTATATTTTTCAATCGGGTCTTGTGATAGTTCTTTATACGTTTTGCCATCTGTCAATTGCTTTTTACATTCCTCATCATATTTTTTTGTGTCTAAAATCACTATCGCCCCCCCTTTATCGGCGGGACGGATTGTGATTTCTTTATCTTGTTGTAATTTTTTAATTGCCTTTATTTCTTCCCTTGATATATTTTGCTTAATACTTTTTCTATTTGTCATTCTCCTGATGTCTTTTTCCACAGCTGTTTTAAAAGCAGCTATTTCATTCCCTATTTCATTTCTGGGATATGTTTTAGATTTCAGTTTTACTTCTACATGTCTATAGGGATCCATCGTGATGTTATTATATACTATTGGATTTTTAAGGAAGTATTTTTTGCAGCACAGTTTTTTTATATATTTTTCGATCCCTATATATACATCAAATTTTTTTAGGGGTGCACTTGGTGCGAATTTTAAACCCTTACTTAGTAGTTTTTTTTGGGACTCATCTAAAACTATCGAACTTAAGTTGATAATATTTTCTCCTCCATTTTCCATATTTTCACTTCTGGGCCTTCTTTTATTTCTGCCCCTTCGTGTTCCCTTTTTTTGCCCGTTGTTTTTGATGTATGTATCTGTGCTACTGTCGTGATATTGTTTTTGTTTGTACATTGAGTCGATTGTGTAGTTAGTGATTGTGGAATCTGTTTCGTAAAGGTGAATGTCTTGGGTATTGTGAAGGGAAATTGTGTTTTGGGAAATGGATACTTGAATTGATCCTCCGTCTGTGTATTCATTTTTGTTTGTTTGTTTGATTGATTGATATGTGTCTTTTTGTTTCCTGTCCATTGTGACCTGTGTTGATTGTTTCCTTGATGTTTGCCTAAAAAATTAATAGTACCTAGGTGTTTCTTATGTGATTGTGTAAAACTTTGATGTTTGGTTTGTTGTGACTGCATGAATGTCGGTTTGGGTTCTTTCACTTTATCCCCTTTTAATTTCCCACTATTTTCTTCTTCACTCGTGTTTTTTATTTGTGTCTGTTTAATAGTGATTGAAAATTTCTTTAATTTCTTTTGTATAATCTCGTGTTCTATATTTTCCAATTTTTTAACTACGTTGTTTTGTAGTGCCTCATACCCTTCCTCATTTTTAAATGTGTCCATTTTTGTGTGTAATTTATTTATTTCTTGTTCTAAATCTTTTATCATTTGGGATCTTCTCTGTATTATTAATTCTACTAGTGCTGTAGATTGTAATTTAAAAAAACATTCCCATTGGGAATCGAATTCTGGACATGCAAGATCAGGCGCTGGTATTTTGAAAAGCGTGAGACCTTTTGGGGTTATCCCTGCTTTCAGATATTGGGATAGTGATTTTACCTCCCACTGCTGCTTTAGATGTTTTATTAATAGTTTTTCTAGGGATCTAAATGTGTCTATCATGGAAACATTTTGTTTTTCTTCATGATTGATGTTAACGTTTTTTCCCATAAAACAATAGTTATTAATTTTTTCTTTTTTGTCCTCCATATACTGCCAAATATCCATGTTATATCAGATATATTGATATGACTGATGATATAAAAATATAATAATATCAAAAATGCAAAGATACAACAATATAATGACAAAAAAACATAAAAATACAGATGAATACGAAGATATATAAATAAATGCAAATAGTATCTGTTGGTTACCTCTCCAGGGAGCAACCTTCAATTTGGTATCTTTAAATTTAAAAAACGCTCTACATTTGTTGAAGTGCTCACCTGGGGAATGCACGACCTGCTAATTACCAAACTTAGCCTATCAATATAACAAATATTACCCAATGGTCGGCTTGGATAACCAACAGTATTTTATTACAAAACACAATTAGATCATAAAACAATAAAATCCTATAACAAAAATTTCATACACATTAAAACATCTCATATGTAATCTTAGATGCGGTTTGCCTTTGTCCTCCAATATTGTTGTATCTTTGCATTTTTGAATTATTTATATTTTTATATCATCAGTCATATCAAATATCTGATATAACATGATATTTGGCATAATGGAGGACAAAAAAAGAAAAAAATTAATACTATTGTTTTATGGAAAAAACGTTAACATCAATCATGAAGAAAAACAAAATGTTTTCCATGATAGACACATTTAGATCCTAGAAAAACTATTAATAAAAACTCCTAAAGCAGCAGTGGGAGGTAAAATCACTATCCCAATATCTGAAAGCAGGGATAACCCAAAAGGTCTCACGCTTTTCAAAATACCAGCGCCTGATCTTGCATGTCCAGAATTCGATTCCCAATGGGAATGTTTTTTTAAATTACAATCTACAGCACTAGTAGAATTAATAATCAGAGAAGATCCAAATGATAAAAGATTTAGAACAAGAAATAAATAAATTACACACAAAAATGGACACATTTAAAAATGAGGAAGGGTATGAGGCCACTACAAAACACGTAGTTAAAAAAATTGGAAAATATAGAACACGAGATTATACAAAAGAAATTAAAGAAAATTTTCAATCACTATTAAACAGACACAAATAAAAAAACACGAGTGAAGAAGAAAAATAGTGGGAAATTAAAAGGGGATAAAGTGAAAGAACCCAAACCGACATTCATGCAGTCACACAAACCAAACATCAAAGTTTTACACAATCACATAAGAAACACCTAGGTACTATTAATTTTTTTAGGCAAACATCAAGGAAACAATCAACACAGGTCACAATGGACAGGAAACAAAAAGACACACATATCAATCAATCAAACAACAAACAAAAAAATGAATACACAGACGGAGGATCAATTCAAGTATCCATTTCCCAAAACACAATTTCCCTTCACAATACCCAAGACATTCACCTTTACGAAACAGATTCCACAATCACTAACTACACAATCGACTCAATGTACAAACAAAAACAATATCACGACAGTAGCACAGATACATACATCAAAAACAACGGGCAAAAAAAGGGAACACGAAGGGGCAGAAATAAAAGAAGGCCCAGAAGTGAAAATATGGAAAATGGAGGAGAAAATATTATCAACTTAAGTTCGATAGTTTTAGATGAGTCCCAAAAAAAACTACTAAGTAAGGGTTTAAAATTCGCACCAAGTGCACCCCTAAAAAAATTTGATGTATATATAGGGATCGAAAAATATATAAAAAAACTGTGCTGCAAAAAATACTTCCTTAAAAATCCAATAGTATATAATAACATCACGATGGATCCCTATAGACATGTAGAAGTAAAACTGAAATCTAAAACATATCCCAGAAATGAAATAGGGAATGAAATAGCTGCTTTTAAAAACAGCTGTGGAAAAAGACATCAGGAGAATGACAAATAGAAAAAGTATTAAGCAAAATATATCAAGGGAAGAAATAAAGGCAATTAAAAAATTACAACAAGATAAAGAAATCACAATCCGTCCCGCCGATAAAGGGGGGGCGATAGTGATTTTAGACACAAAAAAATATGATGAGGAATGTAAAAAGCAATTGACAGATGGCAAAACGTATAAAGAACTATCACAAGACCCGATTGAAAAATATAGTGAAGAATTAAAATATCTATGTGATGGAGCGAGAGAAAAGGGAATATTGAATAAATCTGAATACGACTTTATTATGGGGACCCCAAAAAGACTACCTGTGTTCTATTGTGTCCCGAAGGTGCACAAGGACCCGAATAATCCCCCGGGTAGACCTATAGTGTCGGGGATAGGTTCGCTGACATCTAATTTGTCCCAGTATTTAGATCACCTCCTCCAACCTTATGTAAAAAAAACCCAATCATATTTAAAAGATACCACAGAAGTAGTACAGTTATTTGAAAGCCTGAAATATGAACCACAGTGGATCCTAGCAACTCTTGATGTAAGCTCACTGTATACATCTATAAGTCATGAACAGGGAATTGAATCAGTGTCTAGAATGATAGAACAAATGGAAAAATTAGAAGAGGACCAATTACAATTTATTTTGGCCAGCATTAGGTTTGTGCTAACACATAATTATTTTTTCTATAATACCAAATATTTTTTACAGTTGACTGGCACCGCCATGGGCACCAGATTCGCCCCCAGCTATGCCAACCTATTTATGGCGGCATGGGAACAGGCAAACATCTGGCCTGAGCTGGGGTCGGGTCTGGTGCTCTGGCGGCGCTATATCGACGATATTATTTTAGTTTGGGATAAATCAGAAGAGGAATTAATAAAGTTTGTAGCAAGGATAAATGATAATCATTGGAATTTAAAATTTACAGAGAATATAAGTAAACACGCGGTCCAATTTTTGGATTTGAACATAGAAGTAAAAAATTACTCTTTTATATGTAGTACATATCAAAAATCAGTGGCTAAGAACAGCTTTATTTTAAATACAAGCTGTCACTTGCCACAATGGTTGTTAAATGTACCATTTAGTCAGTTTCGTAGATTGAAGCGTAATTGTACATTGGAAGAACAGTTTGATAAAGAAACAGAAACCATGAAAAGCCAATTTCTGGAAAAAAAATACCCATTACCAATACTTGAAGAAGCAATAGAAAGGGTAAAAAATTTGAAAAGGGAAACCTTTTTCCAAACACAACAGGTAAAGAAAGAAGAGGAAAATATAGCTAAATTGGTTTTACCCTTTAATGTGGAATATAAAAGAATATCTGCCATTATAAATAGACATTGGCATCTACTACAAGATGACAAAATATTAGCAGAGACAATTCCCAATAGACCTCCTATAGTCTACACGAGGGCATCGAACCTAAGTCTAAAGATTGCGCCGACGATCAAACAAACACAAGACGATAAAAAGTCATTGGCCTCAGGACATATACCTGAGGGGTTCTATAGATGCGGCCTCTGTATAAACTGCAGAAGAACCAATTTCAGTAGAAAAACCAATATGGTTAAGTCAACGTCAAATACATTTAAATGGGAAATAAAAGAAATACTGACATGTAACAGTGAAGCAGTTATATATATACTAGAATGTCCGTGTTCAAAGCAATACATAGGCCGCACAAGTAGAACATTGAAAATCAGAGTAAGTGAGCATATAAATAATATAAAAAAGGGGTACCCAAAACATACGGTATCACACCATTTTAAAGTATGCCACAATAGTGATCCAAGAGGTCTGAAGTTTGCGGCAATTCAATCAATAAAGAAAGATTGGAGAGGAGGAGACTTTATAGCAAAAATGTCGAGGTGTGAATCTAAAATGATATATGAATTCGGGTCCTTGGCACCTTCGGGATTAAACTCGGAACTGGAAATATTTGGTTTTCTATAACGAGGACCCCTTTTTTTTTTTTTTTTTTTTTTTTTTTTTTTTTGGGATTCGGCGGGACTACCCATGAGGCATCGATGGATAATGGTTCAATTGCATTGATGCCTCCTGTGTTCCCCCGCCGTCTCCCCCTCTCTCTCCTTTAGTTGAAAAATACAAAAAAAAAATAAAAAAAATAAAAAAAAATGGAAATACTAAAAGATTAAAATTATGAAGAAGTTGGGTCAAGAATGTGGAAATAGGTCTAATAATATAAAAAAGAAGAGGATAAGGTTGCAATTGGGGTAATAAAATACAACTAGAATAGGAAAATTAAAAGAATATCGAATACAGGTGTGAACAACACCAAGAAATTGCGTTTTATATGCGATCTAAATGTGTAACTATAAAGCTAAAAATTGTTCTGTTTTGTCTTGTAGTGTATGATTACAAATATAAAGAGCAATATAGGCCATATAGAAAGAGTTTATAAACAAATGTAAGTAATGATTATATTAAATGCAATTTTACATATGTGGGTAGCGGAATCCGGTCCGGGATTTGAATGTGACACCAAAATCATTGAAAAGAACGATATGTCCCTCTTTGCAAAAAATAGCCACTGAGGAAGAAAACTGGATGTTTTCGAAACGCGTTTGGTACTATACTTTGATATTCGGATATACCTTTCTTCAAATCAATTGAGTAACAACTATCGAGGAAAACTGCCGTACAACATTGTGCTGACACCCGTGGATAATACACGTGGATGTCTATTTGGGCGTCTCCAAACAACGAGTACGCAAGCGCTGGAAGTAAAGCACTGGAAACACCGTTGTAAACGGAAAGTCGGGGTCCAGTTGCCCGACGTCCCAGGAGGGAAAAGCGCAGACATCAAGTCACCGATACAAGAGACCTCCACAACCAAGACTAAGCTAAGGAGTCGGGTACAAGGTCCGGTGAGTTCGTAAAGGAACATCAGGTCATATGACCAAATAACATTGTAAATATCAGTACGGCAGCAACCTCAGTTAAACTGCAAGTAACAGGTAAAACAGGGGATATAATATCAGATCCACCTTTCGATACACAGTATCAACGTATCAGTATGATGATTTGAAGTTTGAACACATATGAATATCAACATTTAATAACATCAAATACAAAGTAAGACATATTTCGGGACACTGTGAGAGCTCCACACCTGAAATATTGGAGGGACCGAGGCAAACCGCATCTAAGATTACATATGAGATGTTTTAATGTGTATGAAATTTTTGTTATAGGATTTTATTGTTTTATGATCTAATTGTGTTTTGTAATAAAATACTGTTGGTTATCCAAGCCGACCATTGGGTAATATTGGATTATATTGAATTAATTGGTAGCAATCTTTTCAAACAGAGGTATTCACGTATGTGATTTTTTTTTGTATCCCAAACTGAATTCCACCTCAATAAACAAGATGTATAATTAATAGTGCAATTATTTCTCTAGATTGTATGTTTCCAAACTTCCAGTAGTTTAAACTGCATGGCTATAATGAAGATGCATCACAATTTAATGACGACTTTTGTGTACTGCATCTGGGTGCCAGCTTTCATGATATATAAATATATATATATATATATATATATATATATATATATATATATATATAGTATTCGTCAATATTAATAATGGAATGTGATTTTTTTCAATGTTACTTAAAATTAAAATATTAATGAGGGATAATGAGAATGCAGATTCCACTTGACTAGTATTTTTCTTGGTAATTAGTTATAATATGTCTTAGTAACACAGAAAAATGGGAACTTCTACCACTGCAAATTGTCATCATTTGTTTCACAGTTTCCGATGTGGCTTCACTCATTTTGGTACAGTATGTATTACAGCATTTGGTGTAATATTGGAGGTCTGATGTACCAACATTTTAAAGGGGTTTTCTAAAGGATTGGCTGCAGGTATAGCCAAAGGCTCATGGGCCCTGGTGCAAGAATTCAGCTTGGCCACCTTCATGCTTTGTGGCCAGGGGCAGGGAAGCACATTGCCTTCATGCTGCTTGACGCAAAAATTGAAACGGCAACCCCCATGCCAAATTCTTGACCTAACCCCTTCCATCCAGCTAGAAGTGTAACCTGATCAGCATGTACTTTCTATAATACCGGGGTCTTCTTATGCGGCACAGGGGTCTTTGGGCCACCTCAGGCTCCTGGGTCCGGTAGCGACTTTTACCTCTGCACTCCTTATAGCTACACCCCTGATTGGCTGGGGTCGGACTCGAGGCACCATCCGATCAGCTGTTTAAAAGAGCCCATAGCTATCAATTGAGCTCTGGGCTAGATGCAGCTTTTTACCATTTAAGTGAATGGGGCTGAGCTGTGATGCCAAGCACATCCACTATCCAATGGATGGTACTATACGTTGTGGCATTCACCATAACGCTAAAAGCCTCCTGAAATAGCTGATCGGCAAGGGTGCTGGGAGATGAAACCCCATCAATCACATAGTGATAACCTAGCCTGAGGATTAGCCTTCGTAAATAAACACTCAAAAATCCTCTTTAAGAGGCTGTCTGACTCCTTGATAAAAACAGTAGAAAATGCGCTGAAATAACAAAAACAAATAAAAAACAATACTCACCTCTTCAACTGCCCACCAATCCAGTGTAGTGTCAGGTAAAATACAAGGGATCGTGTGCTACTCTTCTTTAGTTTATTCTTTATTAAAGGGTTTCTGTCACCAGTTTTTTCGGTATGAATCAGG
This sequence comes from Rhinella marina, assembly GCA_900303285.1. Classification (NCBI taxonomy): domain Eukaryota; kingdom Metazoa; phylum Chordata; class Amphibia; order Anura; family Bufonidae; genus Rhinella; species Rhinella marina. The sequence goes on from ONZH01016578.1 coordinate 25,677, forward strand.
CTGACATTAGAGATGTGCTAATGTCACTTGATTCCAAATATATATCTGTTTTATTTACTGGTGCCCCCATTTTTATATAAAACTAGCAGAAAGACCCGGCTTCGCCTGGGTATATTTCATCTATTTCATTTAATGTTTCTGTGTGTCGTTGCAGAGAGAAAGTTAATGCAGCTGACAGGAGGTGATTTTTACCTTCATTTTTTCAATCCCTATTGGCTGCGGAGTGGGAGGGGGTGTGGTTTAATGGGACACGGGGGGGGGGTTAAGTCCTTCATTTCAGGGTGGCCTGAATTATAGGTTAATGCCATGGTAATTTGAAGAAACACAATAGGTAGCAGTGGAAGAAAACATTGCTTTGCGCGTGTATATTTCATCTATTTCATTTAATGTTTCTGTGTGTCGTTGCAGAGAGAAAGTCATCCTCCCTCCCATCCCTGCAGCTGACAGATGTTGATTTTTACCTTCAATTGTTCAATCTCCATTGGCTGCGGAGTGGGAGGGGTCATGGCCTGACTGAGTCGGGGGCGTGACGTTGCAAGACCTGGGGCGGGGTTTTAAGTCCTTCTTTTGATGGTGGCCAGAATTACAGGTCGATGCCATGGTAATTTATGAGGACACGCCATGGGTAACAGTGGAAGAAAACATTGCTTTGCACGGGTATATTTAATCTATTTCATTTAATGTTTCTGTATGTTGTTGCAGAAAGAAATCCAACTCCCTCCCACCCCTGCAGCTGACAGAAGTTGATTTTTACCTTCATTTTTTCAATCCCCGTTGGCTGCGGAGTGGGAGGGGGCGTGGCCTGACAGAGTCGGAGCGTGGTTTCGCGAGATCTGGGGCGGGGGTCAGAGTGGCCTGAATTACAGGTCGATGACATGGTAATTTATGGGGACCCGCAATGGGTAGCAGTGGAAAAAATCATCTTTTATTAGTACTGAATGGTCGTAGTCTAAAATTAGTCAATTTCATCTACGATTTTTGTGTGTCATTGCAGAGAGAAATTCACCCTCCCACCCCTGCAGCTGACAGAAGTTTATTTTTCCCTTCATTTTTTCAATCCCTGTTGGCTGCGGAGTAGGAGGGGCCGTGACCTGACACAGTTGGGGGCGTGGCTTAAGAAAGCGCTTCGCATAGGTGATTTAATCTATTTCATTTAATGTTTCTGTGTGTCGTTGTAGAATGGCTGCAGAGTGAGAGGGGGCGTGGTCTGACAGAGTTGGGGGCGTGACTTAGCAAGACGATTCGAACAGTTGTAGTCTATAATTAGTCTATTTTATCTAAAATTTTTGTGTGTCGTTGCAGAGAGAAATTCACCCTCCCACCCCTGCAGCAAACAGAAGTTTATTTTTACCTTTATTTTTTCAATCCCCATTGGCTGCGGAGTGGGAGGGGGCGTAACCTGAGTCGGGGGCGTGGATTAGCAAGACGCTTCACATGGGTGTATTTAATCTATTTCATTTAATGTTTCTGTGTGTCGTTGCAGAAAGAAAGTCAACCTCCCACCCATCCCTGCAGCTGACAGAAGTTGATTTTTACCTTTATTTTTTCAATCCCTGTTGGCTGTGGAGTGGGAGGGGGCGTGGCCTTACAGAGTCGGGGCGTGGCTTAGCAAAGCGCTTCGCATAGGTGCATTTAATCTATTTCATTTAATGTTTCTGTGTGTCGTTGCAGAATGGCTGCGGAGTGAGAGGGGGCGTGGCCTGACAGAGACGGGGCGTGGCTTAGCAAAAGGCTTCGAACGGTTGTAGTCTATAATTAGTCTATTTCATCTAAAATTTTTGTGTGTCGTTGCAGAGAGAAATTCACCCTCCCACCCCTGCAGCAAACAGAAGTTTATATTTACCTTCATTTTTTCAATTCCCGTTGGCTGCGGAGTGGGAGGGGGCGTGACCTGACAGAGTCGGGGGCGTGGATTAGCAAGACGCTTCGCATGGGTGGATTTAATCTATTTTATTTAATGTTTGTGTGTGTTGTTGCAGAAAGAAAGTCAACCTCCCACCCATCCCTGCAGCTGACAGAAGTTGATTTTTACCTTTATTTTTTCAATCTCTGTTGGCTGCGGAGTGAAAGGGGGTGTGGCCTGACAGAGTTGGGGGTGTGGCTTAGTGAGACCTGGGGCGGGGGTTTTAAGTACTTCTTTTAGGGTGGCCTGAATTAAAGGTCAATACCATGCTTATTTATGAGCCCACGCAATAGGCAGCAGTGGAGGAAAACATCTTTTATTACTACTGAACTGTAGTAATAGAAAAAAACTTAGTAAGTTATATTTATGGTAACCGGAATACCTTTAACAGTGTCAGTAAATAGAAATGGATGAGATCCTCAGCTGCTGATAATTACCTGGTTGTTATGGAAACCTGCCCTCCCTGTGTGGCTTTGCAGAGAATGGCAGTTGGAGTTTAAAACCAAAGCTCCCAGTTGTAATGTTGGCTAATGGAGATCATATTTTGGGACTATCTCGGGAACGGTACGTCCTAGAGAGATGAGACCTGGTCTAAAACCTTCCCGGACACCTGATGTACCTGTGTGCCGAATTTGGTGAAAATCGGTCCAGTAGTTTGGTCGCGCATAGAGAACAGACAGACAGACAGACAGACAGAAATTCATTTTTATATTATTAAGAGATGAACTTTTATTTTATGCTAATAAGGCCTCTAGGTGCAAGGGGCGTTACCCCTGCTCCTAAAGGCTCTGTTGATTGACAGGCCCAGGCAGAGAAGAAACACTCCATTCACCATAGCTTGCAAGGACCTTCAATGATGTCATGACCATGTGATCAGTCACATGGTTAGGATCACACAAACAGCCTGTCTCCTCCTAAACCAGTTCATCATTTACCTGAACATTTACTTTTAGATGTGCCTTTGGTAGCGCAGTTACAAAGCACCTTGTTTTGTTTTGTTTTGTTTTTAGAGCAACAAAGAAAACCTTCTCAGTGTAATGGCTATGAATGGAGACCCTTTAAAATTGCGTTTTCAAAAGTAGAAAATGTGAAACATGATTGCCATATCAATCAGCTTTGTATTTGTGTCATTCATGTGTAAAAAAAGGTATTTTACACTTGATAAACCTTGAATGCATTAATGCCAGGCTTCTGACATTCTCGATCCTTTGATACTTATACCATGATCTCAAGTCGTGGTACTTTTGAACCACTTCACGGATCTCAAGTGTGGGAATCGTTAGAGTATTCCTTATTCCATTCATTGCTCTCATAAGTGTCACAGCTGCCCTCAAGTGCTTTTTCATGCTGGAATGGATATGTAACAGGCAATAAATGGTGATGCTTTGAAACCACTTTACATCTGTATTACATTAAGATACCTGAAAACTAGATTTCCCACAGCTCCATAGTATGAGACGTGAACTCATTGATTTAATTATTGCCGTTTGCGCGTAAAGGAGTGACAAGCCATTTGTACATTATAAATTTATTGATTTTCTTACAGGCACATGGTCGAGTTTTTGCATTGGCATAGTACGTAGAAGTGGATTAGGAGGTGTTCAGTTGTACAATAAACTACATATAGATGTAAATTACATGGGAATATTCAACACATGAGCGGTCTGGCACATCTGCGGTATTTGCAGTTATTTTACATTACAACAAGTTTCCACTGATCCAGGTAAAACACTTCAACATAGAGTCTACAGAAATATTAAATTGCTGATACATCTGGTGTGCTTTGACTACTGAGAACCATCAGAATAGCAGCTCTGCAGAATTTCAACCTTTTTCTATTCAGACAAAATTTATGATTCTTGTTATAGTGATACCCATGTGTTTTGTTGCATTTTGGCCTTTTTTCCCAGGTGTAAAGGGCTGGTTCCTCTACTAATTTATCCAAAAATAGGTCTATTTTCAGCCCAGTCATTTGTTGTGGGTTGTCTTGATCTGCTTGATGATTAAAACTTTTGCTATTGACAGACATTAAAAACATACATGAGTTAAAAAAAAAGGTTTGCATAATGGCTGTGCTTCTTTGTGCAGTAAGAACTGTGAAGGAACAGGTCTTTTTTGGGCTTCCCTAATGTTTCTTTCAGACATTTTATCCCCCTCTTTAGATGCACAGCTAGATGCATTTCACTCAGAAGCAGAGGGTGTCTCCCTTCTGTTAAAGGAGAGGAGGGGCCTATAATGTTTGAATGCTGTGCAGAAGCAGTTCTTTTATCAGGATCAGGATCTCAGCTAGCTCTGACATGACAAACGTCCTGTGAACCGTCTTCTGTGTCTTTGTTACTAAGGACGGATCTTGCCTGACAACAGGCAGTAGACTGTAAGTTAGATGGAAGTGAGACCTCTAATGGCCATGACTTTACAGCTCAGCTTTTTTTCAGGTGAATGTAGGTGTATTTTGTAAATGAAGCGATTTAGAAATGTTCTAGTTACACCATTCTGTATTAAATGAAATTGTGTTAACTAGAGATGAGCGAGCATACTCGTCCGAGCTTGGTGCTCGTTCGAGTATTAGGGTACTCGTAAGTGCTCGCTGCTCGGACGAGTATCTCGCCATGCTCGAGGAAATGGCAACTTCCGCATCGTGCTTTTTTGGCGCCTATAAACTCAGCCAATCACAAGCCAGGAGACTCTGCGGTACACCCAGCATCACGTGGGGCCCTTACATGTCGATAGCAGGGGTTGGCTGACCTGATCAGGTGACCCTGGAATATACTAGTGACTGGCCGCGGTGCTCGGCTCAGATGATGTCTGGATGTCGTTAGGGATAGAGCTGCTGCGTTTCAGGGAGAGTGTTAGGGCCTGCATTTAGTTCTCTGTTAGGCAGGAATCACCCACAAAGAACCCAACAGCCCTTCTAAGGGCTAAAATACATTTTTTTTTGTCTCCTGGCTTGGCTGGCTGGCTGGCACTAGTAGTGCAGCTATCGCCATATATAACCCCCTTTTTTTAATGTTATATCTCAGTGATACAAATCCATTTCACACAGCAGTGTGGAACCATTCTGTCTGTCATAGTTCAGTACACTCACTCCAATCCGTATTTTCTGTCCAGGTGACACTTTCTGTACGTCACTTAATTAAACCAGACTGAACAAGTTTGTGGGTTTCAGTACAGCAGGCCCATTTATTTTTTATTTTTTATATAATACACTTATATACAGAAAATGTTGAACCCCAGGGCTAAGGGTCGAGGACGAGGGCGTGGGCATTCAATTACTGCAGGGGGCAGATGCCGTGGTCCTGGGCAGGGTGAGACAGTACCTGCTGATGAGGGAGCAGGGGAACGCCGCAGAGCTACACTCCCTAGCTTCATGTCTCAACTTACAGGGACACGTGGTAGAGGACTGTTGAAACCACAACAGTGCGAACAGCTGATGTCGTGAATTGCGGACAATGCTTCAAGTAATTTGTCCACCAGTCAGTCTTCCACGCAGTCCACCCACGTTACCCAAGGGAGCACTCCTCTGGCTCCTTCACCTCAACCTCCTTCCCCCCAGTCTGCCCCCTCCCAGGAAAATTTGGAATGCGATCCGGCATACTCTCAGGAACTGTTTTCTGGACCCTTCCCAAAGTCACAAACCACTTCTCAGGTTGCTGCTGACCTCGCTCCCGATGCCCAAGTTTTCCAACTGTCGCAGTCTGTGGATGATGATGATGATGACAATGTTGAGTTAGTGGAAGAAGTTTGTAAAGAGGTGTCGGACGATGAGGAGACATGGTTGTCAGACAGTGGTGAAGTTGTTGTCAGGGCAGGAAGTCGGAGGGGGGAGCAGACTGAGGAATCGGAGGATGACGAGGTGACTGACCCAAGCTGGGTTGATAAGCCCAGTGAAGTGCTTCTGAGGTGGAGGCGAGTGCTGCACCAGAACAGGTTGGAAGAGGCAGTGGTGTGGCCAGAGGGAGAAGCAGGGCCAGAGCTGGTGCATCAGCAGCAACTGTTTCATGTAGTGAAGCTCCCGTGGCGAGGCCTAGATGTTCGCAAATCTGGAGGTTCTTTAAAGAAAGTGAGGATGACCGACGGACTGTGGTGTGCAACCTGTGCCACACCAGGATCAGCAGGGGTGCCACCACTACTAGCCTAACCACCACCAGCATGCGCAGGCATATGAGTGCTAAACACCCCACTCAATGGAACCAAGGCCGTTCACCACCTCCCGCGGGTCACACCACTGCTCCTTCCCCTGTGTCACTCGCTGCCTCTGGTAGTCAACCCCCTGCCCAGGACCCCGGCACGAGTGCCTCCCACCGGAAAACCACACCTTCGCCTTCACGATCCTCCACAGTGTCCACCAATGTGTCCCAGCGCAGCGTTCAGCTGTCTTTACAGCAGACGCTGGAGCGCAAGAGGAAATACAGTTCCACCCACCCACATGCCCAAGCCCTCAACGTACACATCTCCAAATTGCTGAGCCTGGAGATGCTGCCCTATAGGCTGGTAGAGACTGAGGCCTTTCGCAATCTCATGGCGGTGGCTGCCCCTCGGTATTCGGTCCCCAGCCGCCACTATTTTTCCCGATGTGCCGTCCCAGCCCTACACCAGCACGTGTCAGAGAACATCCTCCGTGCCCTGACAAACGCTGTTTCTGAGAAGGTCCACCTAACCACGGACACGTGGACAAGTGCTGCCGGGCAGGGACACTACATCTCACTGACGACACATTGGGTTAACTTGGTGGAGGCTGAGACCGAGACTGACCCTGGGGCCGCTCATGTACTGCCCACACCTCGGTCACGGTCTCTCAGACGTACTATACCTCCTCCTCCGACCCCTCCTCCTCCTCCACCTCCTCCTCCGAATTACCATCCGTGGGCACGGCGCCTTCAGTCGGTAGCTCTAGGCGCAGCAGCAGTGCCGTGGGTAAGCGCCAGCAGGCGGTGCTCAAACTGCTGAGCTTAGGTGACAAAAGGCACACCGCCCAAGAGCTGTTACAGGGCATCACGGCGCAGACCGATCTGTGGCTGGCACCGCTGAACCTCAAGCCAGGCATGGTTGTGTGTGACAACAGGCATAACCTGGTGGCAGCTCTGCAACTCGGCAGACTGACACATGTGCCATGCCTGGCCCACGTGTTCAATCTAATAGTTCAGCGGTTCCTCAAGACATACCCCAATCTGTCTGATTTGCTCACCAAGGTGCGCCGCATCTGTGCGCATTTCCGCAAGTCCACCTCAGATGCTGCCGCCTACAACTGCCCGCTCACCGACTGTTGTGCGACGTGCCCACGAGATGGAATTCAACATTAAACATGTTATCCAGAGTTTACCAGCAGCGCAGAGCGATTGTAGACTGCCAGATGTCAACCTCCACCAGTACTGGTAGTCAGGTAAGTCAGATTCCTCAAGTCTACAATGAGGAGTGAACATGGATGTCTGATATCTGCCAGGTGTTGAGCAACTTTGAGGAGTCAACACAGATGGTCAGCGGCGATGCCGCCATTATCAGCCTCACCATCCCGCTGCTTTGCCTGTTGAAAAACTCACTGCTCAGCATCAAGCCGGATGCTTTGCGCTTGTCACAAGAGAAGGTGGAGGAAGATACGTCGCTTGATAGCCAGAGCACCCTCCGGTCTGTTTCTCAGCGCGTATCGGAGGAGGGGGATGAGGATGAGGAGGAAGAGGAGGAGAATGTCGGCGAGACAGTAGAGGGTACCAGTGCTCAGTCCTTAACTCTTGAGCATGTATGGACTGAAGAGGAGGACTTGGAGGAGGAGGAGGAAATGGAGAGCCAGGCCAGTGAGGAGAGGGAGTTCTTACGTGTTGGGACTCTGGCGCACATGGCAGACTTCATGTTAGGCTGCCTATCCCGTGACCCTCGCGTTAGAAGCATTTTTTCAAACACCGATTACTGGGTGTTCACTCTCCTGGACCCACGGTACAAGCAGAACCTTTCCACTCTCATCCCTGCAGAGGAAAGGAGTATGAGAGTGAATAGATATCAACAGGCCCTGGTGCACAAGCTGAAACAATCCTTCCCATCTGACGCCGCTAGCGGCAGAGGGCATGGTTCTGTGGGCCAAGTAGCGGGGGAGAGGAGGCGAGCAGGCAGCTTGTCCAGCACTGGCAGGGGAACGCTCTCCAAGGCCTTTGCCACTTTTATGTCACCCCAGCAAGACACTGTCACCTGTCCCCAGTCTAGGCAGAGTAGGGGGGAGCTGTACAGAAAGATGGTGAGGGAGTACCTAGCTGACCATACCAACGTCCGTAGGGATCACTCTGCTCCATACAACTACTGGGTTTCAAAGCTGGACACGTGGCCGGAACTGGCGCTGTACGCCTTGGAGGTGCTGGCCTGCCCTGCCGCTAGCGTGCTGTCAGAGCGGGTATTCAGTGCAGCTTGTGGCGTCATCACCGATAAGTGTACACGCCTGTCAACTGACAGCGCTGACAGGCTGACGCTTATTAAAATGAACAAAGCCTGGATTTCACCGAATTCAAATCTCCTCCGGGGGAAAGCAGCTAAAGATTAACATTACTTATGTATCTGATTCCTCTTCTCTACTCCTCCTATTCCTCCTCCTCCTCCATATCGTCTTTGCCTAACGCTGACCAAAAAAACGCCATTTTTCAGAGGTCCAACTGGCACTTTTTTACCACAGTTTTTGAGGAGGGCCCCCTACAGGCCCTCTCTTCAAACAATTTTTCCGGAGGTCCACCTACAGGCCCTCTCTCCAAACAATTTTTCCAGAGGTCCACCTACAGGCCCTCTCTCCAAACAATTTTTCCAGAGGTCCACCTACAGGCCCTCTCTCCAAACTATTTTCGGGAGGTCCACCTACAGGCCCTCTCTCCAAACAATTTTTCCGGAGGTCCACCTACAGGCCCTCTCTCCAAACAATTTTTCCGGAGGTCCACCTACAGGCCCTCTCTCCAAACAATTTTTCTGGAGGTCCACCTACAGGCCCTCTCTCCAAACAATTTTTCCGGAGGTCCACCTACAGGCCCTCTCTCCAAACAATTTTTCCGGAGGTCCACCTACAGGCCCTCTCTCCAGTTCCAGTTTCCTGTTTTATTTGCGCAAACTGCGTAAATTTTTTTTTTTGGATAGGTATGAAAAATAATATTACCTGTGTATCTATATTGCCCAACATTGGATACGGTAGCAACAAGAAGACCAAACACATGCTGCCCACAGGGTTCTGCAAATTCCTGGTCCACAATGTCAAGGAGCTCGAGGTTCTGTTGATGAGCAACAAGTCCTTCTGTGCAGAAATCGCCCACAACGTCTCCTCAAAGAACCGAAAGACCATTGTGGAGAGAGCGGCACAGCTCGCCATCAAAGTGACGAACCCCAACGCCAGACTGCGCAGCGAAGGGAACGAATAAATATCTCTGTGGTTATTTGTGCTAAATAAAAGTTAAATAAACACAAAAAAAAAATTGATCTGTTCCTGTGCCTGATCCACCCAAGTTGAATCTGTCCCATCATGAGAAAGTCCCCCCAAGGAGTCCCCACTGTAACTTGCTTCCCATACAACTACCTCACCCCCCGACACCTGTGTCTTGCCATTGTCCACCACCTCCTCAGACAACACTGGTAAATCCCCACTGTCAGCACACGGAGACTGCAAAAGGTCTTGCGAATTGGGGCAGAGAATGTTCTGGGGTAGCACATCAGAGAAGGGGTGACTACGGGGTTCCAGGGAGTACGTGACCACATGCAATCTCCATCCAAAAAGTCATACTGAGGCTCACCACCATGCTTTACACTGCAATCTTATTACTGAGGCTCACCACCATGCTTTACACTGCAATCTTATTGAAAGACACACAATCAGGGGTTCACCGCCAGGTTATCAGGCAGCATTTTTAAGTGGGTCACCATTACCGTGTCCCTGAAAATTGCCTTGGGGTCATCGCCAGACTATTTTTATGAAAGGCCATGGGGTTCTATACACACAGTGCTGACGGAAGCCCATCAGCCTTTCTAAACACAATTGAATCTGTCTCATCATGAGAAAGTCCCCCCAAGGAGTCCCCACTGTAACTTGCTTCCCATACAACTAACTCACCCCCCGACACCTGTGTCTCGCCATTGTCCACCACCTCCTCAGACAACACTGGTAAATCCCCACTGTCAGCACACTGAGACTGCAAAAGGTCTTGCGAATTGGGGCAGAGAATGTTCTGGGGTAGCACATCAGAGAAGGGGTGACTATGGGGTTCCAGGGAGTACGTGACCACATGCAATCTCCATCCAAAAAGTCATACTGAGGCTCACCACCATGCTTTACACTGCAATCTTATTGAAAGACAGACAATCAGGGGTTCACCGCCAGGTTGTCAGGCAGCATTTTTAAGTGGGTCACCATTACCGTGTCCCTGAAAATTGCCTTGGGGTCATCCCCAGACTATTGGCCAGATTTAGAAAAAATGGTGCAATTAGGGAGCCTCAGAGGCATCCCTACATGCTGCCCCTGCTGTTTCCTGTCCATTTCCGTGGTGTTTCCATCATTTTCTGAGGTTTCCAGGTTTTCACCCAGCCTTCCCTAGGCAGAGCCCGGTCCCCTGCAAAAAATGCTCGAGTCTCCCATTGACTTCAATGGGGTTCGTTATTCGAAACGAGCACCCGAGCATCGGGAAAAGTTTGACTCGAATAACGAGCACCCGAGCATTTTAGTGATCGCTCATTTCTAGTGTTAACTCTTTAAGAGTCTTCAGTAAAGAATTGTCAATTGCCAATATTTGCATATGAGTCTGTATTTCTTCCAAATACCATCCTGGGGCTTACATATTTTAATGCAATTTTTTTTGTGTGTGTGTGCTGTGAGAGGGAGGAAAGAAGGATCCTGTTATTGACTACATTTACAGAAAAAGAGAAGAAAAAAATATCCAAAATATAGAGTTTAGACAATACATTTGAGCTGATTCACATAAGCACACAACTACAGGAGGTATTGTGATTTTGTCATCTTTACATACTATTTTACTCATTATATATTTGTCAGTCTGTCAAAAGTCCATATTGACTCTTGGTATTTCATCTGAGTAGACATTCCTAATATGAGGCTTCAAGTATAACAATCCTTTTCATGGCATTTCATAATTTTATATGATTTGCCCACTGAGCGCTCTAAGGGCCTATTCACATAGGCAGATGATTGAGAGAATTATTGGGAATTAACTTTTGTACAAATTCTCGTTCACGTAATTCGTTTGTGTAAATCGGTTTGTAGATTAGGAGGTGTTCAGATATATGTTCATATAGATCTAAATTACATGGACATATTCCACACATGAGTGGTCTGGCACATCTGTGGTATTAGCATTGTTTTTACATTACAACAAGTTTGAAATGATCCAGGTAAAATGCATCACCATAGAGTATACAGACATTAAATAGCTGATACATTTGGTAGATTTTGACTACTAAGAACTGTCAATGATTCGCTCACTGAGAATTCTTAAGGCTTATTCACATGGGCAGATGATTGAGAGAATTATTGGAAATGTACTTTCCTACAAACCCTCATTCGCTATAATTGGTTTGTGTAAAAACGCCGGTGATCAGCCAACGAATAATCAAAACACCTGTCTGCTGATCCAGTCTTTCATGTGATCCCCATCATTGAACTCCTCAGATGCTACGTTCAACTCTGATCACGGCGTCTGACACATTACTGTCACATTAATCAGTGGTTAAAAATATAAATAACGTGTGGTGACCATCACACATAAGCGTGAGCAAGATTTGGCATGTTTTCAAGACGGCTGTGATGGCCTCTCCATGAGCAAATGGATGAGGTAAGTATGCTTTTTTTGCTGCAATTTCAGGAAAATTGATTCATTACCACAAAAGTGCAAGGAAATTTTCCTTCGTGATGAAATAAATTTTTCCTGAAATTCGGATTAAAGTCCATATCGTTAACTTCAATTCTCTCAACACAACTTATATTAGACCTGCAAATCATCTAGGTGATTGTCGGGGAGGAACCGTTCCTTCCCGGCAATCACCTGCTTGTCAGCGGAGGAGACAGCTGCTCCCCACAACATGGGAGGAGCGATCTCTTAGGCTATCACTCATCCTCATACTGAACCTTTTTTTTTCCTGGCTGCAGATTATGATTGGACAGCACGATCGGCCACAAGCAAAAAATGATTTTATAACCTACTAAAAGATTCCAATTACCCAATGAACGAGTGTTTGCTCGTTCATCTGGTAATTGGCAGCAGTATCACAATGCCAGGTCATCGATAACAAGCATTCATACAAAAGCATGGTGGCAATGATCTTCAGGATTATCTGCCCATCTAATATAAGCTTAAGTTTATCAGTGAATTGTCTATGAGCTTTATTGAGCATGTTTTTTGAATTGTATACCAGCAGAAGGAATATTTTTGTATTCTGACCACAAGGCAGTTTACCATCCGAACACCATGGAAGTTTTTTTGAACTATCCAGAGAATACAAAGTGAATTTTACATCAGTGCATGGTCTAAGGTACAGTAAGTCAGAGGCCAGTTTTACTAACTTTGTTTATCCAGACCCTGGCTAGAAAAAAAAAACACCCAAAAACTTGTAGCTTTGCCCTTTGTTGCTGTTTTTGTGCCATTTTATAACGTTTTTTGACAATTTGAAATGGTCCGGTATCACATATATATAAATGTTTCATATTTTACACGCAGAAACGTGTCAGAACATAGTGTGCAGTGTAAAGAGACAGTACTCAAAGTCTGCTAATCATGAGTCCAATTCTCAGGTGTAGCTTCGTTCATGAATTATACACCAGCTGTCTGTAGAGAATGTTCAGTTAATTTGCCGTTGGTGATGGACTTTATCACTTATCCACTTGAATATTCAGCTGGAAATGAGCAAAGATTTACTTTATTTTGCATCATAAGTTAATGAGATGTCTTAATCAGTAATGGGGTTTTGAAATGAGGACTGAATTCCATTTACACTTAATTTGATAACACAGTTTTTAGGAAATCTATATTTAGATAACCATTTTAGACATCAAATTATGCCGCTCGTACCTGGGATTGCATGCTTGGATCATTCTGTCAGAGATAAGTGGACTAATGAACAAGGCAGCTATATTAAGGGATCCATGTCTCCTGAGCAATTCCGGTATAGACTTCAACTTGGTAGACCTTCAAAATAGGGAAAATGATATAAGCGGGCAAGCGCCTATTCCCTTAAGAACTGATTGACACAAGAATAATAGAGTATTGTTTGATAGTATATCAAATCTGACAATCATACAGTAACATTTTAAAGAACTTAATCAGTATACCATACCCAACCTTACTTCATTGGCTGGGGATGACTTTCTGGTCTACTGTAGTTTTCAAGGGCATCTTACCTGAGGCTACATCAGTTATCACCCAATCCAGATTTCTTATTATTATCTACCTTAGCACGGGAAGCGGAATTTTTTAGATCTTTATAAAAGTCTTATGGACTTTCCAGTATTCTCCGATTGAATGCCAGGAGAAACATTCAAGCTTCTTATTGTAACAAATCGGGATCATGATCCAGGAATAATGATAAGTCAATGAGGCCCCAAACTTCACTTTATTATTTTCGATTATAACATAGTTATAACGGAAAATAATAGCATTCTTAAGACAGAATGCTAAATAAAACTTTAAAAAACCCTCACCCCATCCACCTGATCACACAGCCGGTATACTCTTCTTTTCTTCAGGACCTGCAAAAGGACCTGCGATGACGTCACCGCTCTCACCACGTGGTGACCACGGTGACGTCATCACAGGTCCTTTTGCAGGTCCTGCAGAAAGAAGAAAGAAGAGGATACCGGCTGCGCGATTAACCCTTTCCCGACCATGACGGGCCATGACGCCCGCTCGCGGGTGCGGCAGGCGTCATGGCCGGCAAGTCTCTGCTGTTTCTAACAGCAGAGACTTGCCGCTACTTACCGCCATCGGCGGCGTCTTCTAAGGGCCTTCTGATGCCGTGATCACGGCATCAGTATGCGTCTGAACCCGGTAGTGTACGCTTCCGGGAGGTGTACAGACGCCCCGAGTGGCCAATCGGGGTGTCTGTACACCATATGAAAACTGTAATCCTCGCTGGTGAGGATTACAGTTTTCAAAGTGCAATTCTTATTCTGGCCACTAGATGGCAGGCCAGGATAAGAAATGAGCAATTCTTGGATTTATCTCAGTCTAGTAAATCCCTGATTGCTCATAAAGAAAAAAAAACACAATATATCAGCTCATATTTGAGCTTAAAAATAGTCAGAAAAAAATAAAAAAAAAGTTAAAAAATATATAAAAAATAAAAAATATATAAAAGTTCAAATCACCCCCCTTTCCGTATAATGAAAAAATCAATACCTAAATAACAATATATAGACATCATGGGTATCACCGTGACCGAAAACGCCTGTACTTTTAAAATATAAAAAAAATTCCAATACGGCGAATTGTGTGGCGGAAAAAAGCGTCCAAATGGCGATTCGCCCTTTTTTGTCGCTTTTTTTTTTCTAAAAAAAATTAAATAAAAAGTGATCAAAAAGTCATACACACCCCAGAATGGTATCAATAAAAACTTCAGATCACCCCGCATAAAATGAGCCCTCATACAGCTCCGTACACATAAATACCAAAAAGTTATAGGGGTCAATATATGACAAGGAAAAAAAAAAAAAAGGGCGACTTTCTAATTATTTTATCACTATCAAAACGCAGGAAAACTATACATATTAGGTATTGCTGGATTCGCACTGACCAGTAGAATGAAAGTAACTGGTCAGTTTTAATGCACATCGAACGCTGTAAATAAGAAACTCGTAGAACTGTAGCGGAATAGCGTTTTTTTGCAATTTCACCCGATTTGGAATTTTTTTCCCGCTTCCCACTACACCATATGTAATATTAAATGGTGGTATTGGAAAGTACAACTTGTCCCGCAAAAAACAAGCCCTCATACAGCTATCTGAACAGAAAAATAAAACAGTTATGGCTGTTTGAAGGCAGGGAGCGCAAAACGAAAATGCATAACCGAAAAAACCTCCGGGGGTGAAGGGGTTAAGTGGATGAGATTAGGGTTTTTTTTATTATTATCTTTAACCCCCCAATGGCCATTTTATTTAGCATTCTGTCTTAAAGGGGTATTCCGGTAAAGTAACTTAATTTTTTAAAAACTGCATTAAGGCTGCACACTGTGACCCAACCAGAACCCTTACCTATACATATAACCAGGATTTCATTTTACCTTGCAATCCATTTGTCTAGCATCTGTGTAAGCCTGCAATACACTGACAGTATCATGGCGCCTGATCTTCTCTCACAAAACTACAATCCCCACAATGCCTAGCTTTACTGCTATAAGTTTGTGCTTGTTCATGAGTGTTGATGTTTACTGATTGGCTGCCTGATATACAGTCCGGTCACGCCCCCTCTACTCAGTAATCAGCAGCACACTGACATTTAGCTAGAGAATTGATAACAACACACTGAGCATGCTCGACCTAACAAAGGCTCAGAACTACAGGTCGATTCCATGGTAACTTATGAGGAAACACAGTTGGTAGCAGAGGAAGAAAACTACGTTTATAACTACTGAACGGTAAATAAGTGAAATTGGCATTATATTAGGTAATGATTGATGATGAATTTGTTTAAAACATAAGTTATGTTTATGGTAACCGGAATACCCCTTTAAGAATGCTATTATTTTTTGTTATAAACATGTTATAACGGAAAATAATAAAATCACCTGAACACCGAACCCGAAATTAAGTGAAAAAGTCTGGGTTCGGGTCCGGGTACCCGAACTCGCAAAGTTGGGTACGGACCCGAACTTTGCAGTTCGGGTTTGCTCATCCCTAATAATGATCTACCAGGTATTTCCAAAGCAGATATAGTTAAACTTTATGTTAGATAAAATGTGCACAAACCTCAAAAAATGCATTTGCTTACACAAAGTGCCAGGTAAAGTATATCCTAGACATGCAGTAATATCATACTGTGCATGTTTTCTTCAAGTCTTAAAGGGAATCTGTCTCCAAAATTCTGAACTAATACATAAATAGTGCTGAAAATAAGGAGTCAAGATTGCCTTTTTTTGTTTTCCTACTGCCCCCCTTTCCCCCACTGGATTACCAATTACACCTCAATGATTAAACATATATATAAAGATAGGGGGGTCTAGCCTAACTAGACATGGACTTATAGAGAAATGCCAATAACCCCATAGAGTAAACAATGTTTAATATAATACAAGATCCAATTTATTTAATCTTACTTACAACAATACATCATATTTAATAATTGGGGCCAGAAACTTCTACAGAGACAGAGCCAATACAGGGTAAATGGACTAGGCCAGTATATTCATGACATAGGTATATTGAATCGATTGTAACATATTGCATCCCAAACATTTAAAGTTAATTACCGTATTTTTCGCCCTATAAGACGCACCTAGGTTTTAGAGGAGGACAATAAGAAAAAATATTTTTCATTAGATCTCAGGTCAGACCAGCAATCAGACCCCCAATGTTAATCAGACCTCAGCTCACAGCCCCAATTAGACCCCACAATGTTAATAAGACCTCCGATCAGACCCCCAATTAGACCTCAGCTCAGACCCCAATGTGAATGACCCCCAATCAGACCTCAAATAAGAGCCCCATTGTCACGCTCTGGTGTGGGGGGAAAAGCCACACCGAGCGTATGAGGGATGGGAACAGACAAAACCAGGGAACCGGTCACCTCCTGCAGGGGACCCTGGGACTAGGCCCTGGCTGACTACCAGTATGAACAATCCTGAGTTGTAGGAAAGTTCATACACAGGAACCTAATCTAAATGCACCCTAGAAAATCCTGCAGACTAGTGACACAAGAGAGTAAACCCGTTCCTCCAAGCGTAAGGAGGAACAGGAGACTCCAAAAGGAAAACAACAAAAGGAATAGAAGAAACTTAACTTAAGCCGAACTCAGCAACTGGATCTCAGCCGAGATCCACACAACTCTCAACCAGGTAAGCAGAAGATATAAACCGCAAGGGATACTGGGAGAGGAAGGGGTAAATAGGAGAAAGCTAATTGCCAAGCGGCAACAGCTGAGGGGAAGGGGTGTGGTGAACAGCACCCAAACAAAGGGAATAGCCTGTCAAATATGTCACTTACAAAGCCGCGCAGAACGTCTGATTCCAGACGCAGGCCTACTCGTGACACCCATGCCTCTTATCAGCCCCCATATGCCCTCATCAGCCCCCATATGAGTCCCCATGCATCTCATCAGCCCCATATGAGCCCCCATGCCTCTCATCAGCCCCCATACCTGTAATTAGCCCCCATATCCCCTGTATTAGCCCCATATCAGCCCCCATGCTAGTAATTAGCCCCCATATCAGCCCAATGCATCACTTCATCCCCCATATCAGCCCCCATGCCTCTATTCATCCCCATATGAGCCCCATGCCTCTATTTTTCCCCTATATCAGCCCCCCATGCCTTTATTCAGCTGCCCCCGTGCCTCTATTAAACTAAAAAAGCCACTTACCTCTCCTGCTCCTGGACGCCGCCGCTCCTCCGCCCACGCTCTGTCTTCTGCTTGCTACGGCTGTGCTGTGACCCGGCGCGCACAGCGTGAGGTCACAGAGCGCCCTCACGCTGTGCGCAGCCCTGCACAGCCGAACGGAGGACCAGGAAGCGGTAAGTACAGAGTCTTCACCACTTCCCGGTCCTCCGTGCTAATGAGCGCTTCCATAATGAAAGCGCTCATTAGCATTCACCCCATAAGACGCAGGGGCATTTTCCCCCCATTTTTTGGGGAAAAAAGGGTGTCTTATGGGGAGAAAAATACGGTAATTATTAATCAATTGTTAATCATGCAGCTATAAATATTACAAATAAATAATTATAAATAGAGATTTCAAAAATCAATCCGTCTATAAGTGTAAATAAATATTTAGTGAAAAACTCTTGTTAAAGGGCAACAATATCTGCAATTATATTGTCCAACTTGGATGCAAACCGGATGTGTTAAAGTTCAATGGCCATAAGCCATACAACAACGTGATGTAGGAGTAATACTCATGAAAAAATAAATAAAACTGCTGCATGAGAAAACAATAAAGTAAAGGTAGAAGGACATATAGATAAAAAATATGCACAGATAGCCATGGTGGCAATGATCCAATCTACCCTGTAGAGCAAACAACCTCGACGTGCGTGCCAATAAATAGCTTCATCAGCACTCTCAAAGCTGAGATGATAATGGAGAGGACTACTGTGCACACACATTACAGTCCCGACAATGTATTTTAAATTCTGACATCAGGGTAACTGGGGACCATAGATTCCCTTTAAGCTTCTGGCTTTGCCCCGTACTGCTTCTAGTTGCACTTTAAAGGGTAACTAAACCTTTGTAACAAAAAGAAACATGGAGGGGCATAAGTGCTCTGATAACTCTACATGTCAGCTCTGCCCAGCTGCTTGAGCTTATGGCGTTTGGATTCATAGAAGGTATTTGGAATTTACACTCCACACACTCAGGCATTGAGCGGAGGCAGGGAAAGGCGAAGGTAAAGAGCACTTAGAGCAGTGCTTCCATCCCTTCTTGTTTTTAAAAAAGAGGTATATATATAGCCAGATACAACTCATTCTGCCTTGTATAGGAGCCGTATGCAGATCACCCTTCCATTACTGGTGACAACAAATTTTTTTTTTTATGTATGTATATATGTGATGGAACTGCGTACTCAACAAATGGAGCTTCGTAAACATATCAAGTACATTAGAACAGTGCTTCAATCTTATACAGTATGCTGATATATCTTTAGAAGTAAGTTGATGCTCTCTAGGATCGCTAAGTGCCCTAAGGGACAAGAAAACAAAATTCCTTTAAGCATTCCATGAAATGTAGATACACTTCAATCTTACTTTAAAATGAAGTAACACATTAACATGTACATAATGCCAGCTACCACCATGCATTAATGTCTTCCTCCACAGAATGTCGAGAATAGTAAGTGCATTCTGCCCTGCTTTGTCCGTACTGTCAGTTCTGAAAAGATCACGTTACAAAAGATAATATCTAATGGAAATGGTCAGATTGTATTTTGCGGTCTCTCACTTATCAATATCATTTTAGATGCTGGTAGAAATTTACCTGACTCAGTTACTAAATGGCATGCAAAACAATGGCCAACACTTCAATATATTTATGGTTTCTACTCCTCATGCCAATTAAGGTGCTCTCTCCCAAAGCGAGATAGTACCTGCAAATCCTGACAGACCTCTCACCCAGGTAAGCCAGTACTCTCTGCTCTGCTCTGATGAGGGGCAATCATCCCCAAACAGCTGTCGGCAGATGAGGTACTGGCTTATTTATTATCTAAGTTATGTCTCAAGTCATATTTAAAGGGTCAAACATTGACTTATAGGATAGCTGCCTTACATCTGGTGGCATCACAAGCAGAGCTTTCTAGGAGCTCATTTGAATCTCTTTCTTCCCAGAATTTCAGAGGAGTATGTATGGCCTATAATTCTCTTCATGCCAATTGAGACGCTCTCCCCAAGGAGAGATAGTACCCCCAAATCCTGCTACAACGTTATGAGCTGTCTGTGCATTTATTGTTTGTTAAGAACCAGCAAGCAGATTTCAAATGACAACAAGGTACAACAATTTCAAATATTGCTTAAGCCATTTATTAAAGGTTTTGCTCACATACTGCATTTATCACCTATCCTTCTTGTTGTATCAGTCTCGAAGATTTGTACTGGAGCAGTAGTTTGCATGTGTGGATGCTCTATTCAAACGAGGGACACGGAAATCCTATCCCAGTGACCAGCTCTCATCAGTTAGACCTACAGAGATCATATATTTATCACCATGCTGTTGGGTGATATATGTGGTTCATGGGCCTACTCCTATAAGTCACAAGACTTTGAGTCAACAGTGCAGGGTTGTGGTTGAAGGCTTGGTCAATGTGATTGAGTTGTGGAATGGAGTTATGTGTGCTAGTGTGATACCTAACTATGATTAAGAACCGCAGGGTTCAAAGCACGTAAGCCAGGCATGCGGTGTTTTGTCATTCTATCTTATTCATAAAGCCTGTGGATTTTACCAAGTAGCTAGAGTGCTGGATTGCCTGATCTTGCACGTTCACCATCTCAGCTATGGGTTTTCTGTGCACCTAGCAGTCAGGGTGAGCTGAACTTTTCTTTGGAGTGTGATAAATATGGCACATTGCATTAGGTGCAAACATTTAAGGGAGAAGTCCTTATAGCATAAATTAAGAAGGATTGCTTCTTGTTCTGGTTAGCACCTCCATGGATTTAACCACCTAAGACAAGAATATGTAGTGCTTGTCTGCCCCATCTCTTTTCTTGGATCCTTCTAACTCTCTGCACTCACATACTTCTACAGGTGCTTACCACTCATTATAATAAATGATGCAGCCAACATGGACTGTGTCCCTGCTCCACAAAATCCCCACAGCAGCTGCATAAACCGCATCTATGGCACGTATGCTCTTGACACGCATCCTTCATCCAGATCTTGTTGACAACTGGGTGGTGCAGTTGGAGGAAGTCCTATTGTCAGCAGCTTTCGTGTAATCAAGATCATAAGATGCTTGAGAGGTGTACTTACAGTATTACAAATTCTGCAGACAAACCAAGGCTATTCTTGACACAGCTTCGCTTACTATTTTCTATAGCATAGACATTGCTCAAAAAAATGACAAGCTTATTTGAATATTGTTAAGCTCATTTATATAATTGGACCATCTGTTTTATGTTCATTTTAGCGGCAAATATTCCAAACACATAAAATTCAAGGCTTTTCTTCAAATTTTGTGTGACATTAAATTAGTTCCAAAAAAGAGATGATATATAAGCTTTCTTGTGCTTGTTGAGTCACAGAGCTGTTATTATTATAATACCTTATAGATATGTAGTTATTTTTGAACTGCAGGGTCTAGTCATTGGGGCCCCGAACTTCACTTTATTATTTTCCGTTCTAACTAGTGATGATCGAGCACCGCGGTGCTTGTACACTCGGGTGCTCTGGCCGAGCACTCAGGGGTGCTCGAGTGCTCGGCCGATCACCCAAGCATAATTGAAGTTTATGGAAGTAAACCAGGCACCCCCCGCTCGGAAATATTTTATAAGTGTGTGTTTGTTTTTTTACAACATTGCAGTTTTAGTAATCATGGCTATCTACAGACGGCCCTGATTACTAATGGTAATTAGTATGGCCTGCACTAACCCCAACATCTATTACCCTGGCACCCACTGCCACCAGGGTTGTCGGGAAGAGCCGGGTACCCACAGGACCGGACCTTCTAAATTGAAGGTCCGGTTCTGGGGCAGCTACAGGCTGGTACCATTAGGCTGGGAAGGGCCAATAACCGTGTCCCTTCCCACCCTGGTAGTGTCGCTGCTGGTTGTATCTGGCTGGAGAAGGAAAAAAGGGGGGACCCCACACCATTTTTTTTCAAAAATAAAATAATTTTTAAAAAATGGCGTGGGGTCCCCCCCTTTTTCCTTCTCCAGCCAGATACAACCAGCAGCGGCAGCCTGGCACTACCAGGGTGGGAAGGGACACGGTTATTGGCCCTTCCCAGCTTATTGGTACCAGCCTGCAGCTGCCCCAGAACCGGACCCTCAATTTAGAAGGTCCGGTCCTGCGGGTACCCGGCTCTTCCCGACACCCCCGGCTCTTGCCGGGGTAATAGATGTTGGGGCTAGTGCTGGCACGTCCTGGTTTTCACTGACAAGTATAGGACATGTTTCATTTATTTTGCGAAGCTGTGGAATGGAAGAAAAGGGCCCCATAGAAGTGAATGGGTCAGCATCTAATCCGCAAAAAAAGGATCCGCATTTTTGCGGACAGCATACGGCCATCTGAATGAGTCCTTACAGTTTAACCCACTTGCCTAATATTAACAGTTGTTAAAGAGGACCTCTCACCTATCATGACATGTCTGTTTTAGTGACTACCTCACCTCGTAATACCAATTCTGGAGCATCTATTCTTATGACTTATGTTGTACCATTCATTTATTATTATTCCTGCTAGAAGTTATGAATGAATTACTAGCAGTTTGCAATGAAGGTCCTTATGGGTGTTACCAGTTGGAGGTGTGTCCCTTGGTAGTCTGACTCTATCCAATCAGTGCCAGATTGTGCAGAGACACACTCCCAACTGGAAACATCCATCTGGATCTTCATTCCAAACTGCTAGAAAATCATTCATAACTTCTAGAAGAAAAAATAAAGGAATGGCACATCATAGAGTCATAAGAATAGAAGCGCCAGAATTGTTATTACATGGGGAACGCAAGGAATTACTGAAACAGACATGTCAGGAGAGGTGACGGGTCCTCTTTTAGACATTTATAAGGCTTTCACAGTTTAACCTACTTACCCATCATTAACAGCTGTTAAACTTATCGCACACTTCCATGTATTCCTACAGTCAGACACTTGGGCTTGTGACAGAATGCAATTACTTAGAAACAAGATTATAAGAGTATTATTGTCTTTTGCCATTGTAAACATTAATAGCATTATATTGCAGGTAATAAAACTATAAAGTAGAGGGTTTTTTGTTTATTGGAATATTTTAGGGTCTATTCAAGAAATATTGTAGCTCTTGAAAATAATGCTTAGAAGCCATTTACAAGCGAGTGCATTATTTAATATACATTTGGCTTCTTCATTTTATTAGAAATCTATTTACATTAAACGTGTTTGACATTTTATTTAAATTTATTTCTATATAACTTACTGCAATATCAGTCGAGGAAAAAAAAAACCTTGCCTGAGGTGTTAAAATAGGGCAGAGAAAAACAGTTCTTCATTAAACCATATTAGTAGATCATATATCACAATCAGCTTGGTTGGCTTCTTTTTCCTGAGTAAGGCGAAAAGTTTGGTAATGGCTTTTTCACTCTTCCTGTTACCTCCATGACTTCAGTGCTGGTTGGAGCTGTTCACAACAGAGCATTACCATTTGGGAGATCCTTTATTTAGTTCAGTATTCATTGTCTTTTCTTACTCTTCAAGAAAACGGGAAAATGTTATTGCACTTTAGGTGTAACGAAGCTCTGGCTTCAACATCATTTTCATTTGGGCCCTCAAAGATGTATTGTGTATTATGGCTTTGAAATAAGTCACAAAGTCCTTTTAACCACAAAAATGTTATTATCATTCGTCATATAAATCAAAATAATCTCTTGCCATATTCATTAAATATCTGGAATATGCAGTTCAGTTCTGGGCACCAGTCCATAGAAAGGATGCTGTGGAGCTGGAAAAAGTACAGAGGAGAGCAACTAAACTGATAAGGGGCATGGAGGGTCTTGGTTATGAAGAAAGATTAAAAGAATTAAATTTAGTCTTGAGAAGAGACATCTAACAGGGAACATGGTAAACCTGTACAAATATATAAATGGGCCATACAAAAAAATATGGTAAAAAACTGTTCCATGTAAAATGCCCTCAAAAGACAAGGCGGCACTGCCTCCGACTGGAGAAGAAAAAGTTCAGTCTCTAGAAGCGTCAAAGCTTCTTTACTGTAAGAACTGTCAATCTGTCAGGACGTGGTCACAGCAGGAACAGTGGACAGTTTTAAAAAGGGTTTAGATGGATTCTTAAAAGTAAATGACATTGATGCATATGAAAATGTATAGAAATCAGAATCTCACTTCCTTCTGGGATTTATGTCCCCACCTATCCCTTGGTTGAACGTGATGGACTTACGTCTTTTTTCAACAGTATTAACTATGTAACTATGAATTTATAGTCCTGACATATGCAGGCATATGCCTTAGGGCTATTTCACATATCAGGTAGGTCTGTGATGACACTACAGAAGCATGCCTTATTTTTGTATGTAATTACGGATTCCACACAAACATTACTGTTTATGGACCGGTGAAAAGCATGGACACAACAAGGATGCCATCCGTGTTTGGTCCGTGGACCATTGGAAGGAGGTGCACTGGAAATTAATCTTCAACCTAGTAGTGTCCTCAGTATGAATCACGGAGAGCAAAAACATACACACTGACCAAACATGGATTCTTCACAGATGAACCACTGACCATCTTGTCATGGATATCATCATGGATATGGACGTGTGAAGGAGGCCTTACAGTTGCTTATGATGCCCACTGGAACCCATTGTAAAAAAAAAAAATAAAGAAGTAGTGCTATCCTCCTGTACAGATAGACCTAGTCAACTGAGTTTCTCAATACTTCTAACACATGCTGTCTGAACTGATGCCTGAATGACACACATTGAGGCAAAGTCGCATGAAGGTGCCCCTGATAGGAAAGTGGTGGTTGTGAAATTTTTACAATGTGCTGCGTCTATGTTGTGAAAATGCATTGTTAGGAGGTACAAAAAGATTTATTTGATATAATTAAGGTTCCTTTTATGTTTCTAACAAGTCAACATGTTCCTTTGGCAATTTAGATGCACCTGCATACCTAAAACTCTTTTTCCCGACCCAACAAGGTAGAATTTTATGTTTCGCTTTTGGTTTGAATCGAATTTGATGCTGATACACAGACAGAGACATGTGCAATCTAATCATAACATAATTACCATGGGTTCATAGATGGGACCTCTGTCCCTGCATGGTCTTTCCCATCAGCTGTATATCCTGCATGCATTTTCAGTTGCATTATCAATGCTTCCAACTTTGTGAGTAGGAATATAAATGAGCAAACAAGGACATTTACTATTATAAATTGGGTTACATTGCTTTTCGGTTTGTGAGGAATGAATTCATTTTATGTGAGAGACATTGTAACTTAACAATCCTATTTCACTTCACCACGGAATAGAGTGCTTCTGAAAACATGAATCTCTTTGTTAAAGTATGGATGCAGGCAAGCCTGTATTTTATATTTATAAACTGCTCCGGTACCTTTTTTTTTTACTCTTTATGAATCTATGGCAGTGCTAGAATTGGTCTGGTGTAATTTCATTGCTTCTCCTTTGATATCGAATGTAAAATTCTTGAAACAAATTGCATCTTACAGTTGCCTTTAAATCACCAGCAAGGGCTAGATCAATAATCTGGATAGATTTCAAAGAACCGCTTCTGTGTTTATTAGGGAGGCAGCATAAAAAGCACATTTCTCCTATGTACCTTTGCCTGTGGAATGTGAGGAAAAAGTTCTCTGGTCACATTTTAATGCTGCCATTCAGTATGTTACCCTTAGGGCTCATGTTCATGACTGTATTCATGATCTGCCTGATACAGATCCTATATACAGTGGTAATGGATGCCTATGGAGGCGTAAAGTGAAGTTGTCTACAAAATATTGCATCATGCTTCATTGGATGCCATATTATAGCTTATTCCTCTTCAGCATTATGGTCACAAGACCCTTTTATTTCCATGGGAGATCTTTAAAGGGTTATTCCCATCTGAGACTTTAATGGCATATCTGCAGTGTCCTGCATGAGGGGTGTGAGGATGATGGCAACCACAGTGCCTCTGGTCTTTCTCCAGCACTCCCTGGGCCAGGCACAGTGAAGAGGAAGGCATACCAGTCTCCTCAGGGCACACCCTGATTGTGGAGGTCTCTCTCCTGTTGGGATGAGGGCGCCCTTGATGTTGAAGTTGTAAGGTGCAAGGCAGGAAAACCATAGTATCAGAAATAATGATGTAGTCTGTTGTATTTCGAGAAATCTTTACTGAATTTTGAGATTATCTTTAGTGTTGATTGAATCATATACTTAAATCAAATACTTAAATCTGAATTTCAGGATAAATTTGATTTGCCATAAAGCCGAATTTCCTTGTGCTTCATGGTAGCGAATCAATTTAACCTGAAAAAAAAATCATACTTACTTGATCCATTTGCTTACGATGGGCTGGGCACCGCCATCTTGCATGAAGATCTCATACGAAATCCCTGTGGATTAACCAAGTATGATTTTTTTGTTTACACTATTTCAGGTTAAATTGATTCGCTACCACGAAGCCCAAGGAAATTTGGCTTCATGGAGAATCAAATTTATCCTGAAATTGAGATTGAAGTCCACTTCGTGGACTTTGATTCACTCAGCACTAAAGATAGTCTGAGGGGTGCAATGACTGGGAGTGGCGCACTCGCCGTTCCCTGTCATTGTATCCACTATTTACAAAAAAAGGCGCTTCAGCACAGCCAAATCAAATTGTTGAATAATTCGCTTATCTCTAATTATCTTCTATGCAATTGAGGTACACTGTTGAAATTATCACTAAACTTCCTGAGGCCGATTTACAAGACTGATTTCAGGAGCTTCCTGCTGAGATACACTTTAAAAATGATCTATTCCAAATCATTCCATTGATCTGAGGGGTGCAAACATTATGACAGATGTGTATCTGTCCCAGTCAAAGCAATGGGGTCCAGAAGCCATATCTGAGCATTACCTCCACAGACTTGTTACACTCACCATTCCTCTTTAAATTTGCTGCTCAATCCTCATAAAAAATGGAGTTCCCTCTCTCACTCAGCAGAGTTTTGCTTCATCTCTTTCTTTGGATTCCCAAAACTGTCTGCCACTGCAATATCCTAGAGCTGCTCACTTGAACTGACTAACCCAAACTAAGTAAAACTCCTCGGTAAGAGCCAGGTCCAGCCTCTCCTAGCAACCATCACCAAGGGGGAAAAAAAATCACTCCTGTAAATCAGCGTTCAGGTGCACAGAAACTATAGAAAATCAACCTGCAATAATAAAAAAAATATTATTGCCAGTGTCAGACTGTGCAGGGATACACCCCAACTGGTAACACCCAGCTGGACCATTATTGCAATTCATTCATAACTTCCAGAAGAAAAAATAAAAGAATAGTGCATCATAAAGTCATAGGAATAGATGTTCCA
Source organism: Rhinella marina (assembly GCA_900303285.1). NCBI lineage: Eukaryota > Metazoa > Chordata > Amphibia > Anura > Bufonidae > Rhinella > Rhinella marina. The sequence goes on from ONZH01016578.1 coordinate 52,451, forward strand.
GATTTATTAGAATCGGATGCAGATAGCTGCTAAAACAGACATCCCTTGTCTTTTGCATCCTAGCATATGTCCTGTTCTAGCTACAGGCGGAACAGTACATAGCCAGATTGATTACAGCTTAGGGGCCGTTCAGACAGCCTTGTTTTTGAACATCCGCAAAAACACGGATGCCGGCCAGCGTGTGTCCCGTAATTTGCGGAAGACACATGGCCGGCACCCCATACAAAATGTCTGTTATATAGTTGGTCAACTATATTACATGTTAGGGCGGGTTCAAATCAACGTTATGAATTCCGTTATTGCTTTCCGTTATAACATGGCAATAACGGAATCCATAAGACTGAATTGAAAACGGAAACCTTTGGAGGCATTCTATTTTGACCCATCATAATAGAGGTCTATGGGCAAGCATAACAGAAACGCCTGGTTTCCATTATGCAGGACGGAAAAGAAAGTCCTGTGGACAGAACGGAATGCAATAACAGAATTTATAACGTTGACGTGAACCCGGCCTTACTATGTTGGATATGATGAGATATAACATAGATTTTAACAGCATTTAAAAGAGGTAAAATAAAAATAATCTGTGTAATGACCACAATTATATTACAGTCATTAACACTGGTATTTAGGCCGAGGCAAATGGATTGGTAATGTTTAGTTTATGCGTAATGCATCTAGCAAGACAATGTATTCAAAGTCCTTAATTGGGAAAGGTCTTTTGCAACATGGATTTTCTACAAAACAGAATTCATTTCAGCAGAGGCAAATAATGATTGCAGTTGTGCAGTGTGGGGAATTTTTGCACATGTCTTGCTACTGCAAAAGCAATAGAAAAATAATATTGCACCACATTCTGCTAAGCCACTGTTAAAAATATTAAGCATCTCTGATAAAATCTCTACCTCTTCTGCCCATTTTATTGTGCACTCCAAAATGCCTCTTAAAAATGTGCCCCCTGGTATCTTCTTTTTGACCAATTTTATGCCTAAATTGTCAAATCTTCTGTTGTCCGCACTTCACACACAGCTAATTTAATCTTTTTCTTGGGGCTAAGTAGTCTGTTAAAACAACAGTAATCATTTCTTTGCGTACTTTAGCAGGGCTACAAAAGTCTAGAATTTACGACTTATTGATATATATACCCTGAACATTGCAAGGCATGAATTTTTTCCTTGTGCTTAACGGTCCGCACACAGTAGGAACGGTCTTCAAATATTATTTGTCTGGTTTAGAACTATACAGGAGAAGAGAATTAAGTACCTCATAAGTAGGGGCACACCCTGGCAAAAAAGTGGTGTCAGATTAAAAATTCATTCCCATCTGCAGATAGAATGTTATAGAGCAGGGATGCTCAACCTGCGACCCTCCAGCTGTTGCAAAACTACAACTCCCAGCATGCCAGGACAGATTACAGCTATCAGCCTACGGCAGGGCATGGTGGGGGTTGTAGTTTTACAGCTGGAGGGCCGCAAGTTGAGCATCCCTGTTATAGAGTATAAGGAGCTGAACAGATCGATATATGCTTATGTGGAAATTAACTTGTATTCATTTAAATATCTACTCATTCCTGGCTTAGGAGTCCAGTGGGATGGCCTACTCAGTGATTGACAGCTATCTCTGTCAGCGATATCATATTTGGAAGGATGTCAATTACTGACTAGGACCACCCACATGACTAATAAGCCTAGAATGAGCCTTGCTCACCCAATCTGGCACTCTGGACTCAAGTGGCACAGACCCAGCTCCTGCTCTCCTTCCTTTCCCGGCACACAAGCCGCAGCCTGTTTTTGCAACATGGCTTACAAGGCCTCTCCTCCTCTGCCCATAGGGCACACACACTCCCTCCCTCTGGTGCACATATCATAATCTACACCAGCCAGGTTGGTCATATTTGGGTACTTAAGGCACTTTCCCTATGGGAGGCTGCCTGATCAATAGGTTCTACTCTGCTAGTGTCATGCCAAGGTGTTCTGCCCACATACTGACTTCTGCCTATTTTACGGATTTCATCTCTCGCTACCTGACCTGAACTCTGCCTGATCTCCATAATGACTGTGAGCCACCTGCCCTGACCTCAGACTGTTTATCAGATTGCGCTTTCTCTGCCTTTCCTCAGCCTGATCACTCTTTGAACTGCTCTAGTGTCTCTTGACCCATGTGGGTCATCTGTCAATTAAACATAGACTGCTCCAGGAGGTGGATCCTCTGAAGAAAAGTCCAGATCCCTGTACAGGATTAGAGATGAGCGAATTTATTCGCTGCTTCGTAGATTCGTATTGAATCTTACAAATTTTCTACTCCGAAGCAAATCCAGATTTTTTCAGATTCGCTTCGTATTATTCGTAAATTTTTGTAAAATTTTGAATGCTAGCGATACGTACGCTATGTACGTAATGTACGCATTCTTCGTGAAGCGGGAAAATGACGATATGCCCCCTCAAGAGCGGGAAAAACCAGCCCAGCCCACCGGTAACTAACTATTGGCACGTAAAGGGAGTGAAGACTCCTCCCTCATTACTCTTCCCTCTTCTGAACCAGTTTAGACCAGTGCTGAACACTGAAGAGTACAGCAAGCATGGCTAAAGAACTGCGTCCGAAGTGGAGTAAAATGGTCTTTGGGGCGAATTCCCTGAACCACCGCCTGCTCCAGACATCAAGTTGTCACAACTGTGCAAGAGAGGCTCACCGGCTTCAGTGTCCATATTTTCCTTGCCGGCTGGTGAGGTGGTTGGTGCGGCTGCTGCGGCGGAGGTGGCTGGAGCATCCACTTCGCCGCCAAGGAGGAGATCAACAACACCTTCAATAAGGCAGAACCCGATTGTGCCAGCATCGGTGACTGACCATGCGCAGACCCTCTGGGACTACAAGAATGTGGTGGAGGACTGGGTCATCCAGGTACTAGGCCGGGAGATCCTACATTGGAGTGCCGAAAGGGAACTGTCCTGTGGTTTTCGGTGGAGCGAGGCTCTGGCTTCCTGGCGGACGACGAGGATGGCAAGGAGTACTTCGTGGGCCGCAGGTCAGTTAAACGGCCGTACCTGCCCCAACCCTGTCACAGCCTGTATGTGGGGGATCAGGTGGAATACACCGCCATGGCATCCCTGAAAGTCCCCTTCACTACCGGGGTTACCCTACTATCTAAGCCCCTGGTCCCAACATCACCACCTGAAATTTGGCCGGAGGAACCACCAGGCGAAGTACGGGTGCGCTGCCTTCAGGAGTCACCAGATGGCACCCTCTGCTTCAAGGATAAGCCACAGCCGGAGCCTCTGGCTCTGGACTGCCACCACCACCACCACCATCACAGTCCTTTCAGCTTGGTCAGCTGACAACGTCATCATTTACATTCCAATCCACGGTGATCCACCAGTACCAACTACCGTGGAAGATTAAGCTAGCAGCAGCCAGGGGAGCTGGGGCTTCTTCCCTGGGTGCAACCTTGCTAGAACCACTGCAGCCAGAAGTCCTTACACCTGCTGTCCCGGCAGGAGGATCCGGAAAAGTGCTAGTGGCTGCAGCGCTCGCCAGCGTTACCACCACCCGGACCCGGTCAAGTCTGACTTCCAGAAGAAGAAGGCAGTGGAGTTCCACCACGGCAGTGAGCTTGGTCTACAGGAGGGAGGAGTGTCCTCTGATGTCGTTCAGTAGCAGCTCAAGTGAGGAGGACTTCAGGTCCCTCATCTGAGGAACCCAACTACTGGCTGGTTTAAAGGACACTTCAAGAGGACCTATGGGAGCCACAACATGGACTGCACCTGATGGGTGAGAGCTAGTTGGCACTTTTTTTGTTTAGTTTGCATTGCCCCGTTTGACTCTCACCCAGATGGTTATGGCTTGTCAGGACTCTCCCCATCCTGCATAAAATTCCCAGTTGCGCCTAAGCGCGCCTATTTTCCTTTCCCCCCCTTCTCAGGTTATTTGGGAGCTCGCTTTGCAAAAAGGGTCTCTCTATTTGCTGCTATTTTATATTATCCATGTGGATTACACATTACCTGTTTAGATTACAAAATTACCTCATGTGGATTACAATTGCATTTTGGACTGTGTTCCAGTGTTTTATTATCAAGCAGCCACGACTCGAGGAGAGACTCAAACGTATATCTGAGCCTTTTATGCTTGCAAATGTGAAATTGCACTAAAATGTTCAAGCACTTTAGCCTATTGTGTGTATTCTTTTTCAGGTACTGCAATGTGTCCTATATTAATGCACTTATTGTACAGTGTTTTTTAGTGAATTATGCACTTAGCCAGATAGCTAGCACCTTGCTTTTCTACCTCATATGGCCTGCCTCTAAAGACTGTACGATGCGGCCTAGCCTCGTGCGTATGACACAATCGCGATTCAATAGTACGCTAAGGATTCGTATGCACTTTGTACGTTAATGCTTACGTATTGCGTACTTTTAACAACGCTGACTGTATGTTTGTAATTTGTGTAGGAATGTTCGCAAAACAACGTTTACTTTTTCTCAAAAATTCGACCGAATAAATTCGTATTAAGAACGAATCTTGTCATAAATTCGTCGAACATTTCCTGAAGCGAATTTTGGATGATTCGCTCATCTCTAGCCAGGATAATGCCCTTAAGAGTAGCCCCAAGTCAATTCTGTTTGTTTTACACAGTGATTTCACAGCCACTGCCATAACCGGTTTAAATTAAAAAAAAAAAAAAGTTGTACTGCAAGGTTTCTAACTATATATCAATCTGCTCAGCTCCTTCTGCTCTATAACAAGCTGCTTGCAAATTGAACTGTATTTTCAAGATGACAGGTTTTTATGTAGTGTACCTCTTCAAGGAATACAACAACTGAATTAATGTCACAAAATAATTGTTTTATCAGACCACACTGACCGCTGCACACAGTAATCTTTAGAAAATTCCCACAATGTGACTTATAAGGCAGCCTATTCCCACTTAACAGCCTCCAGAACTTTATTCCCTCTGGAAATTATTTATACTGATTATATATGTTATGTGTCACCCCAATTCCTCATAGATTGTAAGCTCTTGCAAGAAGGGCCCTGACTCCTAGTGTTTCAGTTGTATATTAGCTACTTATTTTTGTTTTGTACATGAACCCTATGAATTTGTAAAGTGCTGCGGAATATGGTGGCGATATATAAATATTATTATTATTATTATTATTATGTTAGAATTTGTAGAACTTTAGAACTATGTAGAACTTCAGCCATTTAATACTGCTGTCATTAACTCGTTAACCCACCAAGGATGATGAGATGACTCTTCTACACGGTTCCAAACTGTACAGCAAAGCTGACAAACCAGCGACAGAACCTAGAAAGCATCAGCAGATTGTGGTTATTTTGGTGGCCATTGTGAAAAATGGAATACTTCAAGATGATGATTACTATAAAAAATAACATCGAAACGTGATAGAAACAATGTGTGATTTTCTGATTTATTCCCTGTAAAGGGGTTGTGCACCTTTGAGGGGGAAGAGGGGGGGGGGGCGCTGACCTGTGAAGAGAAGCATACTTATCTGCTTCCTGGTGCTGGCTCCTTCGCTCCTTCGCCCCCTGGTCTGGCTGATCTGTAGGGCCTTGTCACAGCATTGACCTGCTCTTATTGTGGTGTGACAAGTGGTCACGTGATGCAAGTGGAGCAGGTGAATGCTGCAGCCAGTGATAAGCATCACTGGCGTCAAACAAGAAGTTCAGATCCAGGGAGCCTAGTGGAGTATCTGAGGCCAGAAAGGGAAGGAGCCGTTAAACAGGTAAGTATGCTTGTCTGTGCAGGTCTACCCAAGAAGGGGGGGGTTGTCAACCCCCCTCCCCAAAGGTACCGCCCCATTAAGAGATGTCTATATGATCCCCTTAATAAAGGCTTGTTTGCCTCAGTGTATGTTCGGCAAATGACTAATCATTTTCTCACAACTCCTATAGTAGTTTTACTTTATTATGATTGTATCCTTGTTGTGATAGAAATCAGCTCTCCATGCACAGACATCCCATTTTATCTTTGGGTGGACTTGTGTTTATACATAACAGCCAAACTGAAAAGGCAGAGCTTATCGATATGGTTTAGAGAACCCCAGGTACCCTGAAGGCAATATAGTTATATTAAAGTTACAGATAATATTAGGCCCCATTCACACGACCGTATATTTGCGGGCCCGCATTACTGCGGACCCGCAAATATACGGGGGCCGCCTGGCGTGTGTTCCGCAGCGCTCAGAACACATGCTATGCGGCCCCGTTAAAAATGCCTATACTTGTCCGTGCGCACGGACAATCATAGGACGTGCTTCAAAAGAGCCGCCGCATAGAGGTGAATGGGCCGCATCTATTCCCGCATTTTTGCGGATAGATACGGCCCCATTCATACGGTCGTGTGAATGGGGCCTTAGTGTCCTAATAGCCAAAAATAAGCAGGTAAGCATTACCTATTGCTGAGCCCATCAATAGTCAGCTGACTTTGACCCTTAGGATACTGAAGTTTTTTTCATTTTTGCATTTTCATTTTTCTTCCCTATCTTCCTTGAGCCATAACTTTTTTACTTTTCTGATCACATTCTATTCTGACCCCCATAACTTTTTTTTTGTGGGGGGGGGCTCATGTTTTGCGGGATAATATGTAGTTTGTATTGATACCATTTGAGTGTGTGTGACTTTTTGATCACATTTTATTACATTTTTTAAGAGAAGCAATGAAAAAATGGCAAATTGGTTATTTTGACCCTTTTTTTCCATTACACCATTCGCCATATTGGAAAAATACTTTTACATTTTATTATTTAAGTATTTATTTTTTATTCTCTGGAAAGGGGGGTGATTTAAACTTTTATATTTTTAATTTTGTAAGTTTACTTTTTTGTTGTGATTTTAAAGCTCGTTTTTTTTTTTACCTCCATTTAAGGCCTCTTTCACGCGAACGTTGTGTTTTGCGGATCCGCAAAAACAACGGATGGCATCCGTGTGCATTCCGTATTTTGCGGAACGGAACAGCTGGCCCCTAATAGAACAGTACTATTCTTGTCAGTAATACAGACAAGAATAGGACATGCTCTATTTTTTTTGCGGCCTACGGAACGGAGCAACGGATGCGGACAGCACACGGTGTGCTGTCCGCATTTTTTGCGGCCCCATAGAAATGAATGGGTCCGCATTTTTCATGTGAAAAATGCGGATCGGAGCCCGCAAAAAATACTGTCATGTGAAAGAGGCCTAAAGGTCAGAATTGCTCATTTCTTTTGTTTTCATGAATTGCATCTTAAATGCCCTTGCTCTCTTCAGTGAGACCCAGCACATTTAAATCAATTAGGCCTTGTTCACCTCAGTTATTTGATCAGTTATTTCCATCAGTTATTGTGAGGCAAAACCAGGAGTGGAGGCTACACAGAGATAAGGTGTAATGGAAAGATCTGCACCTGTTCTGTGGTTTTGACCCGCACCTGGTTTTGGCTCACAATAACTGATGAAAATAACTGATCAAATAACTGATGTGTGAACAAACCCTTGCCGGCATCCTCATTGGCCACAGAGGATGCCAATAAGAAGCATCTAAAGGCTTAAATTACTGCGATCGGCATTATTGCCAGTTGCGGTAATTAGCCGTGAGGTCTCTGCTGTTTGAAACATCAGAGACCCGCCAGCAATGATGGCTGCTGCACTTGCGAGTGGATGCTATGTTAGGCCATCGCTAGCAAAGAAGTTAAAAGCAATATTTTAATTGAAATTGCGTGGCGGTTTACCAGCTGCTTACAAAACCCTTCTCCAAATTTTATTGAATAGAAAAAAGTTGCTGTCACCAACAGTGTCGGACTGGGGTGCCTAGAGCCCACAAGTAAAATGTATTTTGGGGGCCACCGTACAGATACATTCAAATATTATCTGCTCACACAGCAGCAAGATGCTACCAGATGATTAAATATGAGAGTCCCTGCAGCAACTTTGAGAATGGAGGTCTTGAGGAAAAGATATCGGCTAGCTTTCCTCTATACCTAAAAGTCATCTCAGCTCTGATCGTGTCTATACTAATAAACTGGGGAGTTTCTGTAATAATCTATCAAGTTTTTATGAGCATAGGCTGGTTGAGGTGCTGTACATTGAATATATGTACGTAGTGCATTAAGCCTACTGTGTTATGTGCCACTTGTGCAGGGGGTGGGAGACTAGGCGCCTACCGAGGGATTCAGCCGTACCACTGTGGGCCAGTCTGAACCTGGTTACCAATTGCATCGTGATTTTAGGTGCAATCCATGCTTATTTTTCTTATGTAACACATTTAATATGTGATTTAATTTAAGTTGCCTGGAGATATTCCACATCTTTTAGAAAACTGTTAGAGAAAAAAAATTAATTGGACCTAAAAAAAAAAATTATTCATGGTGCTGGGGCTGAAATCACAATTTCCTTCTATTAAGTCTTTTTTTTTCTTGTGCGATACTGAAATTCCATAGGGAGTACATTGCACAGAAATTAAGTTATGTCTTTTATTTCAGGGTCTTTGAAAAGATAATTAATAACCATAATGTAGTCTTCATGAAAACACCTTTGAGTCACAGTATGGAAAATGTATTATTCATTGTAAGTATCTACTACCTGCTAGGTGAATTATATAGGGCATTATTTTTTATTTCCGCACTTGTTTAGAAAAAGAACACAATTTTGCATTTTTAAAATAGCTGTAATGAATTTTATTAATATATAAAAGGCTTGCAATGTATAGCACCACATGCTGTGAAAATTTCCTTCCATATCCCAATAAGATCCTGTAATTTTGTTCCTCCCACTTTGGCATATTAAAGAAACCCATTGTTTGCGTTACTCAGCCATCCCAGTAACCGACTGCTATGGTGTTAGCTGATGAGTGCGGGTGGTTGCAGCACCCCCCGCCATCTACTCTCTGGAAGTGATGTAATTGGCAGCAAACTTTATCTTGGGGTCTTCCCTTCGACTCTGCCTGAGTATAGGTTTTATATAACCAACCAAAAAAAGTGGACATCAATACAATAAATAGGGAGGTGCAAATACGATAAACCACACTAAGGCTACTCTCACATCTGCTTTTTTGCAGAATCCATCATGGATCAGCAAAAACCCTTTTGTCATGATAATACAACCGCCTGCATCCGTTATGAACGGATCTGGTTGTATTATCTCTAAAATAGCCAAGACATATCTGTCTCTAAAACCATTGTAAGTCAATGGATCCGTATTCTTTGACACAAAAGAAAACGGATCCATCACTATTGACTTACATTGTGAGTCATGCATCACTATGCGATCCCTGTCAGTGCCGAGTCCAGCCCTGTAGATGCGTTGCGGGAGACATGCGAGTCTCCCGCTCGTGTGAAAGGGGCATAACACTGATATAAGATGTATGTATAAAAATATGTACAAAAATTTTCACCTGATTAATACAGAATGTACTGAAAGCAGACTGGCAGACTTTCCAACACGTTTTGCCATTGACTTCTTCAGGGGCGTGAGTATAGGTTTAGTTTATGGAAACTTAGCTTGTTGCCTTGTTTCCTTATTCTCTGCATTTGACTCTGACTAGTCCCTACATTGAATTCTCGCCTGGTACTTGTGGCTCTTTGATTCTGACTTGGTTGTGAACTTTGCTTCTCTCTATGCTCCCTGCTGCCTACCTGTTGCCAACCTCTACTTTACTATGGATGTTTCTTTTCCCTCTGCTACATAAGCGATGTAAATCTGAGACTACTCCGGGTCACCATAGTCTGGAGATTCACCGTGGAAAACTCCATCCCTCTTTCAAGGGGCTTAGGATGAAGAACACACAGAGAGATGTTTACTAAATTTTTTACATCACTTTTCACTTGTCTCATCACTTTTTAACCCCTTCAACCCCGGGCCTGTTTTCACCTTCCTGCCCAGGCCATGTTTTGCTAATCTGACATGTGTCCCTTTATGTGGTAATAACTTTGGAACGCTTTTACTTATCGAAGCCATTCTGAGATTGTTTTCTCGTCACATATTGTGCTTCACGACAGTAGTAAATTTGTGGCAAAATATTTCATTTTTATTTATAAAAAATACCAAATTTAGCAAAAATTTGGAAAAATTTGCAAATTTCCAAATTTCAATTTCTCCTAAATACCTCCAAAAATAGTTATTATTTTACATTCCCCATATGTCTACTTTATGTTGGCATCATTTTATAAATGTCATTTTACTTTTTTAGGACGTGAGAAAGCTTAGAAATTTAGAAGCCATTTTTCAAATTTTCAACAAAATTTCCAAAACCATTTTTTAAAGCACCAATTCAGATATAAAGTGACTTTGAGGGGCTTACGTAATGGAAACCACCCATAAATTACCCCATTTAAGAAACTACACCTCTCAAATAATTCAAAACTGACGTTACAAACTTTGTTAACCCTTTAGGTGTTCTACAAGAATTAAAGGAAAATGGAGGAGAAATTTAAAAATTTCATTTGTATGCAGATTTTTCATGTTAATCAATTTTTTCTTGCAACACAGCAAGGGTTAACAGCAAACTAAACCTCAATATACATTGCTCTGATTCTGCAGTTTACAGAAATACCCCATATGTGATGGTAAACGTCTCTATGGGTTTGTGGCAGTGGTCAGAAGGAAAGGAGCGCCATACGGATTTTGGAGGCAGTTTTTGCTAGAATGGTTTTTAGGCACCATTTTGTAATTGAGAAACCCTGATGTACCCCTAGAGTGGAAACCCTCAAAAAGTGACCCCATTTTGGAAACTACACCCTTCAAAGAATATATTAAGGGGGGTACTGACCACTTTGACCCCCTAAGCATTTTACGGAATTTGGAAACACTTGGCTGTGAAAATGAAAAGCTTCATTTCTTCCAATAAAATGTTGCTTTAGCCCCAAATTTTTCATTTTCACAAGGGGTAATAGGAGAAAAGCACCCCATAATTTGTTACCCATTTTCTCCAGCATACGACAACACCACATATGTGGTGGTAAACTGTTGTGGGGGCACATGGCAGGACTCATAACAGGAGGAGCACCATATGGATTTTGCAACACAGATTTTTATGGATTGGTTTGCGGGAGCCATTGATTTATTTATTTTTTTTAGTTATTGTCTTATGTGGGGGCTCATTTTTTTGCGGGATGAGGTGATCTTTTCATTGGTACCATTTTGGGGGCACATATGACTTTTTGATCGCTTGGTATTACAAGGTGAAAAAAATAGCTGTTTTGGCATAGTTTGTTTAATATTTTTTTTTACAGCATTCACCCGAAGGGGCAAATCATGTGATATTTTTATAGAGCAGGTTGTTATGGACGTGGCGATACCCAATATGTCTAACATTTTTATTTTTAAGTTTTACACAGTAAATAATTTTTTGAACAGAATTAAATCTTGTTTTTGTGCTGCCATTTTAAGAGCTCCATTTTTTTTTGGGGGGGGGCAATTGTCATAGTTAGGGTACCAATTTCTGCGGGATGAGATGGTTTGATTGGTACCATTTTGGGATAAATACACCTTTTTGATCGCCTGCTATTACACTTTTTGTGAAAGTAGGTGACCAATAAATGGCTGTTTGGTCATAGTTTTTTAAAAAAAATTTTACAGCGTTGAGGGGGAATATAATGTGATATTTTTATAGAGCAGGTTGTTACGGATGCGGCAATACCCAATATGTCTAACATTTTTATTTTTGTTAAGTTTTACACATTAGCTACATTTTTGAACAGAATTAAATCTTGTTTTTGTGCTGCCATTTTAAGAGAGCCATATTTTTTTTATTTTTCGGGCGATTATCTTAGGTAGTGTCTCATTTTTTGCTGGACAAGGTGACGGTTTTATTGGTACCATTTTGGGTTAAATGCGCCTTTTTGATCGCCTGCTATTACACTTTTTGTGAGGCAAGAGGGAAAAAAATGGCTGTTTTGCATAGTTTTTAAATTTTTTATTACAGCATTCACCTGGGGAGCCATCTCATGTAATATTTTTATAGAGCAGGTTGTTACGGATGCGGCGATACCCAATATGTCTAACATTTTTATTTTTGGTAAGTTTTACACAGATGCATTTTCAGAGAGCCATATTTTTTTTATTTTTCGGGCAATTGCCATAGGTAGGGTCTCATTTTTTGTGGGACAACATGATGGTTTGATTGGTACATGTACCATTTTGGGGTACATACACTTTTTTGATTGCCTGCTATTAAACTTTTTGTAAGGGAAGGTGACCAAAAAATGGCTGTTTTGGCACTGTTTTTTTAATTTTTTTTTATTTTACTGCGTTCGCCTGGCAGGGTGAATAATGTGATATTTTTATAGAGCCGGTCGATACGGATGCGGCGATACCTAACATGTCTTTCTTTTTTTTTCCTTTTTATTACCATGTTTTAAAACTTTTTTGGGGGAAAAATGGCGTTTTTTTATTTTTACTTGAAACTTTTATTATTATTTTTTTTAACTTTATTTTTAAACTTTTTTTCACTTTTTATTTTTACTTTTTTTTTACTTTTTGGGGTCTGATCCCCTTTACAATGCATTACAATACTTCTGGATTGTAATGCATTGGCTGGTAGTGTATTACACACAGTAATACACTTCCAGCTCACTGCCTGTGAGATCCAGGGGACTGGATCTCGCAGGCTTCCGTAGATGGCAGCCGGATGCCTAAGGAAGGCATCCAGCTGCCATCTAAGCCATCGGGTCCCCATCACAGCAGCGCGGGGACCTGATGGCATCCCTGCATATGCCGCACACCTCATGTGCCGCGGTCAGCGATGACCGCGGCACACGAAGGGTTAATGCGTTTTCACCGATGCCGGCGCATACAGCAGGGGTCCGGCAAGTGGGCACAGCCCGACCCCCGCCGCTGATCGGGCAGGCGCAGCTCCTGCTCCCGTCCGATCAGAGGCGCTGGGCAGCAAGTCCTTTCCCGCAGTGCCGTACATATATACGGTGCTGGTCGGGAAGGGGTTAAATGTGATTAGAAAAGTGGGTGGGGCTTGGCAGGAGGGTTTGGACTCCTGCAGACTTCTGGAATTTAGTCTTAGCTGGTATTGACTTGAAAGCTAACATGTGCAGCATGAGTCTGGAAATGCTGACGCTATGGCATGGTGCCTTTCTTTGATATGTGGACACCATGTCAGGCTTATGTACAGTTGATTGCTATGAGTTTTAATAATTTTGATTCTCTGTATATTTGAAAGCTGGACACATGGACTGCCTGGAAAGGCGCTAAACTTATTAAGAGGCTTGCCTCTTAATAAATTTGGTGCATTCTGTGCAGATGGACTTTATACTAAGACTGGCATTTGTAACACCAGTCTTAGTATATCTCCCCCATAATGTTTTAGACTGTTTGCCCTAGTTTAGCCTTCACTAGTCTAATTATGAATTTTAGGATCCACCACTGCTCCAGCAATGTCACAGGTTGTCAATGATAGAAAAAAATCTTACTAAAGAGGTTGTCCATTGTATTCTATATATGAAAAACAAATTTCCTGGGTGACATTGGATAGCAGGGGCAAAGCTGGAGAGTAGCTAGAAATGTATATGTTTAGTGATGAGCGAAGATAGATGCTACATCCAAAGTTGCTTCTTTCAAAACTTCAGAGTAATACTGTAAGGAGATGAGTCTCCGTTCAGTATTAGAATGTATGGGCTCCGATGAGCCAAAGTCAGTTATTCAGAAGTTCAGAAGTAGGCCACGCTGGCCACGCTGAAGGGGACGCGTGCCGCCGGCTCCTCTCCGCCCCTGGTAGCCATGGAGATGAGGACACTGGCCACGCATGTCGCTGGCTCCTCTCTCCGCCTCCTCACAGGGATGCCGGCAGTGCTGCAGAGAGGTAGCTGTGCAATATGATATGTTCTCAGTGCCATATGAGCATTTTGAAGGCACCCAATACATTGTGTATCCAGATTCCAGGCGTAATGCATACATGCAGTTGTGGCTATGCTTGGTACTGTAGTCCCCTTAGGATGATTGGCCAAGGTGTCAAGAGTAAGACTACACCAGTCCAATATGGATGGACTATTCTAAAGGTAAGCCATCAATATAATAGTCCCAGTAACCCATTCCCAATAAAAGTCTCAGGTCAGTATTTAATTTGCATCAGTGAAAATTGAGGATATTTATTGAATGAGTGTATGGTTGATTGTTTCCATGTATGGTGGTTATTCTGAAATATCACTAGAACGTATGACATATTGGGTGGTAACAGTCTAAGACAAACAACTGTCTGTAGAAAAGTCAAGGAATAAAGCTCAACATACTGTAGGTTGGTATTCATTATCTGATCGTATACAGATTAAAGATCCTGCAGGTTGTAAAAAATAAAAATATGAGCAAAGCTATTAAAAAGCTGTACACAGTGCAAATGATTCCTGCCATCCAACAGAACATTATTTTAGCAATTCAGCAGAACTCAGGATAGTCCAACATCCCATGAAATCGCATTAGTGCTTCTTCGATCTTCTGAGCTCTGTCAGTATCTAGTGAGGGAAATTAATTCAATTCAAATAAACTGTGGTAAAAAGCTATGACAAGGCACTTATAAATAGGATGAAAAGTGGACATAAATCAAAGTACTGGAGAGAAGCCACCATTATAATTTAAATATCCACAAGAAAAGCAGATTTGATAAAAATGCCATTTTAAATTCTGGAGAGCTATCTGTAGCCAATAGTGATAAAACTGGTGACATTCAGAAGCTGTGTGAATGAGAAGAAGAGCTGATAGAGCTTACAATCTAAAGACTTGAGTGACACCAGAGGTACAAACTACGAAGTCAGACAGCACTCCAGTTGCAGTGAATAACGTGGTTTTTTTATTATTTTCAGCCGTACATTTTTTCATAAGCAAGCGACGTTTCGGGCCTACTGATTGCCCTTCATCAGGCTGACATTACATGTGAAAAAAAGAGGTGTAAAAATAAGTACGGGACATGATTACATATATGTGTGATTAAGACCGTATGATTTGAAAAAACAAGAACAAAACATCTCAAAAACATGATTCAGAAGACATGGTTCAATCAAATTGGCATGATTCAAAGGACAAGCACTTGTGTATAAGAGACTCCCAAAGTACCATTGCTCAGTCTGGGCCTTAATTCTGAGAGAGTGTACACCTACAGGTATTAGGGAAAGATCTGTAGTGTAAAAGGTACATACTGTATTGAAGTATATTGGAGCAGCTGGCTATTATTACTAATAACACATGTAATATAGTATGAAGTGGCCGTGTAGAGGCCAGACGGTGAGTACTATTCCCCAAAAAAAGAAAGTAAGAAGTAGAGGTCGCAAGCTTACCTAGGATCCCTGTATGCAGGTAAGTCGGCTGAGTCAGCCATGTGGGGTAACCGGCCGTCTATTTAAACACTGTGCGCTTCCCCCGCAGCTTCCGGTGCGGGGCGGCATGTGGGAGGGGCACAGCGTGAATGCCGCTGCAAGCTGGACGGAGCGTAAGAGATGCGCATGCGTCCTAAGTGATGTGGCGGAGGTCCGCCATATTGGAAGAGGGCAAGTTGCCCAAATGTATGTAAACATAGGTTATACTAGAAAAATGGACTTGGGAGGAAGGGTAGAGATTCGATATAGGTTGTCAAGGGTTTGTAAGTGGGATCAAGTCGATCTGCTGGTATAACTGTGGACAATGAGTGCACATAACAATGTATATAGCAGTCATTAGTAAGAGGGAATATACACAAACGGGTAAGTATAGGTAATCAATACTAGACTATAGTACATGTTAGCGGGGTACACTAGTAAGAGGTGAGGTCTATACTTAGGCACAAAGGAAGTGTGGATTCAGACCATATCGCGTTCTGGGCGAGCAGCGCCCGCCAGAGGACGTGTATGGCCCTAAAATATAAGGAATGAAAAGATGGTTAGTACCTTTATCAATAACGGAAATATTCAAATGCAACACCACATTTCAAAGGGGACATTTAGAGGGTGAAATCCCAGCAGTAATCCTTGTTCAAGCCGTTCGGTTGTAAAGTATTCAACCGCCGTATCCACATCATCTCCTTCTCCTTCAGCAATTCTTCACGGTTACCACCCCTTCTTGGAGGGGGGATCCAGTCTATCACTTGGTACCTCAGCTGGCTAACTGTGTGTTTAAAAGTGATAAAATGATCTACTAGTGGGGCTTCCATCTTGCGTGTGCGAATATTTGACTTATGTTGTGAGATCCTATCCTTCACTTTCTGGATGGTCTCGCCCACGTACCCCAGGCCACACGGGCATTTTATGAGGTATATAATGAAATTGGACTGGCAAGAGAAATGTCCATTGATATAGTATGTATGGCCTGTTAGGGGGTGTGTGAAGGTGGGCCCTTTCGAGACATTACCGCATTGTGCGCAAGATAAACAAGGATAAGTGCCTTTATTGATGCTACCAGTGATAGTGGTCTGAGTGGAGGATTTCTGCGTGCCCAGATCTGCTCTAATTAATGAGTCCCTAATGTTTTTACTCCTTCTATAGGACATTAGAGGTTTTTGGGAAAAGATCCTGGGAAAGTTCTGTTTGAGAATATGCCAGAGTTTTAGAATAGTCTGGCTGACATCCTTACTCATGGTCGAGAAGGTAGTTACGCATGTCAGGCGTTGATTGGATGTGGTAGTTCTGGAGGACTTATCAAGGAGTTCTTTCCGTGTCATATTGTGGACTTTAGCTAGATGGTTGCTAACTATTTGCTTGGGGAACCCTCTCCTTAGAAATTTGGATGACATGTTTCGTAGTTCAGGATCTACTTTGTCACTGTCAGATATGATGCGTCTGACACGTAGGAATTGTGATAAAGGCAGTGAGCGGATTAGACCTGGTGGGTGGAAACTGTCATATCTGAGAAGACTGTTCTTATCCGTGGGTTTGGTGTAGAGGTTAGTTGTAAGTGAATTGTTCTTTACCTCTAAGAGGACGTCTAAGAATGAAATCTTGTTGCGACTGAATTCCAGGGAGAAGGAGATGGACGGGACACAACCGTTGATCTTGTTATGGAAGTCATAAAGTTCTTGTTCGGACCCCTGCCAAATACAGAACACATCATCTATATATCGAAGCCAAATAGTGGCATATTTCTGAAAAAGTTGGTTCGTATATACATGTAATTCCTCAAAGCAGTTCATGTAAATGACCGCGAACGTGGGGGCCACGTTGCATCCCATCGTGGTCCCGGTTCTCTGTAAATAAAATTGATCCTCAAACAGAAAGTAATTTTTTTCTAATACAAAGGTCAGTAACGTAAGTATAAACGTTTTTTCAGACAAAGAAAATTCATTATATACATTAAGTGTGTTTTGGATGCATTCTATCCCCTCTGTAATGGGGATATTTGTATAGAGGCTAGTGACGTCCATCGTAACCAGGAAACAATTGTCCCAGTCAAGATGGACGTCACCAATCCTCTTCAAGAAGTCAGTGGTGTCCTGGATGAAGGATTTACCTTGTTGGGCATAGGGCCTTAATAAGCAATCTAGTAGTCTCGCGGTTGGTTGAAACAATGAGTCACAGCCGGACACTATAGGTCTTCCCGGTGGCTTAGTATGATTTTTATGAACCTTCGGGAGGATATAGATGACAGGGATGCGGGGGAATCGTGGGACTAGAAAATCGGCAAGCTTCTTATGTATCGTCCCTTCCTCAACAGCATCCTCTACAATAGATATAAGTTCACTTTTGAAGTCATGTGTGGGATCAGCAGAAAGGGGTTGGTATGTCTCATGGTCACTGAGTTGGCGTAGGATCTCTCCCCTGTAATCCTCAGTGTCCATGATGACAATACCAGAGCCCTTGTCAGCCGGCTTGATAATAATGTCTTTCTTCTTACTCAAATCTCTAAGCGCAGTTCTGTGACTTCTTGAAAGGTTGTGTCTTACCCTCTTTGTAGTGTACTCTCTTTCAATTTTCTTAAGATCGTCTTGAACTTTCTTGATATATTCCTCTATTACGTTGTATTTTTTGGGGGCGATGAAAGTACTAGGTGATTTGCAATTCTTGATTCTATTTTGGAACGGGGAGAGGACGTTCTGATTCGGACGTGTCCATTCTGGTTGTTCTATTTCTATGTATGCGCGTAATCGTAGGTTACGGAAAAACCTGGAGAGGTCCTTGTCCAGCGAAAACATATCCGCGGGGGCTGTAGGTACGAATCCTAATCCTAGATTCAGAATTGCGTGTTCTTCTTTTGTAAGTGTGGTTCTGGAGAGATTAATGACAAGATCGTCCTTCTCCATGGAAGAAATTTCTGAAGTCATACTCATGGTCGGTTCAGAAATCCCCGTCGGGGTTGGCTGGAGGATCTGGTCCCAATAGGGTCTCTCTGCGGTAGGGGGCAATAAGATCCCCTTCCTCTGTTTCGAGCGTTTCCTCCCCGCTCTCCTGATCTTCCTGGTCTTCTTTGTCTCGGATAGCCTTGATCTAAAAAATCATACTGGGATTTCATATACTGCTCTGTACACTTGATTAGTGGCGTAATCATTTAAGTCTCTCTGAAATTTCCCTCTTTTTTTATCTTCCAGACCCAGTTTAAAAAAGGTAGTTTTTTGAAGCAGGTTTCTCTTGATAGAGTTGGCTTCTTCCGCGGGAAGATTCTGGAATAGGCTCTGTTCGAGTGAGTTAATCTCGTCTTTGGTTTTTCTGATCTCTATATTCGCTCTTTCCAATGTGAGGAGTATTATGTCAAAGGACGCCTTATTAAGGATTTTTTCAAATTGGGAACAGAAATCCGGGTCGTCTGAGAATAATGTAGGTCGCAGGTTACATCTCAATCCCCGTGGAATGACCTTTTTCTTAAAGTATTCTGCGAGGGTAACCATGTGAAGTTCCAAAGAAATGGATTTTTTAATGATTTTTTCTAGAGAATTGATGGATACCAAGGAACCAGGGTTCAGTAGAAACTCATTTGATGCCGTCACTGTTGAAGTGATTCTCCTGGCATCTTCTTCAGAGTATGAGAAGATACCACTAATATCCCTTGTGGTGCTTGTATTGAGAAAAGACATGAAGTCGCCTTGGTTGGTGCACAGTGACCGTGGATGGAGTCCTCAATATATACTGTATTTGTAGGGGGTCACAGCACTCAATCCCTTGAAATGGCGAAAGTGGGTGCACGTTCTGATAAGGCCCAATCTCCACCAAGAGCCAGTCAGTATATCATAAATACCATCTGGCCTCTACACGGCCACTTCATACTATATTACATGTGTTATTAGTAATAATAGCCAGCTGCTCCAATATACTTCAATACAGTATGTACCTTTTACACTACAGATCTTTCCCTAATACCTGTAGGTGTACACTCTCTCAGAATTAAGGCCCAGACTGAGCAATGGTACTTTGGGAGTCTCTTATACACAAGTGCTTGTCCTTTGAATCATGCCAATTTGATTGAACCATGTCTTCTGAATCATGTTTTTGAGATGTTTTGTTCTTGTTTTTTCAAATCATACGGTCTTAATCACACATATATGTAATCATGTCCCATACTTATTTTTACACCTCTTTTTTTCACATGTAATGTCAGCCTGATGAAGGGCAATCAGTAGGCCCGAAACGTCGCTTGCTTATGAAATAATGTACGGCTGAAAATAATAAAAAAACCACGTTATTCACTGCAACTGGAGTGCTGTCTGACTTCGTATTTATGATATACTGACTGGCTCTTGGTGGAGATTGGGCCTCATCAGAACGTGCACCCACTTTCGCCATTTCAAGGGATTGAGTGCTGTGACCCCCTACAAATACAGAGGTACAAACTACGATGTTTACTCTGCCGCAGTGGGGACATGTTGAACTGACATCTTTGCATCGGACTTGTATAAACCAAGATGCACAGGGGCTAGGGAACCATTGACAATAGATTTTATAGACTTATACCCAAACAGAATGGAATGTATTCTGGTGCATTCCGCTTCGTTAAGTTCAATTTTGTCACCATTAACACTGAATGGGGACAAAACGGAAGCGTTTTCCCCCCACTATTCAGATCCAATGACTGACCTCAATAGCGGAAAGGAAAAGCGTAAGTGTGAAAGTAGCCTTAGTTGGCTTATTTTGCAACAAGCTTTTGGTGCACACTGTTCCATTTTAAGCCATACCCCATTCCAAATAAGCCACAAAATATTTACCATTAAATGTGAGTTGAACATGGAGGAGATTCATCAAAACTGGTGTAGCAACCAATCAGATTCCATATTTTATTTTCCAATGGAGCTCTGAAAAATAAAAGGTGGAATCTGATTGCTTGCTCGGGGCAGCTGAGCCAGTTTTCCTTTACACTATTTTTGATAAATCTCCCCCATAGTGTCTAAGACACTTAAAGGGTCATCCCATCTCACTGCTTTCACTGTGAGATAGGACTAAGCACCAGCCCTAGGTGGCTGGGCTTAAGGAAATAGCTGCATGAGCCAGGGCTCTGCTGTTGCCATAGCTTCCATTGCGTAGCATATCAGAACAAGCTATACTACTTCCGTAACTACTGGAGTCTAGGGTCGGAGCTTAGTCCCGTCTCGCCATGGACTAGACAAGATGGGACAACTCCTTTAAAAAACGTGATGCAAAGTATGTAAATCTTTATTTTTTCTTATGTGCAAATTGAACCTGGATTTTGGTGCATTTTGATTAATCCAGTAAATCTTCTCAGTTTGTTTTGCTGTGTTCACACCTGCATTTTTCATGTCCATAATTCTGCTCTGTCATAGGAGCACAACAACAACAAAAAAATGGCTGGATCTATCATATGGCAGACACCAATGGCATCTGATGGACTTGAGAGACCATATTAGGGGGTCTATCATGTCTTGGTGTCCGTTGTGCTGCACTCTTTTGACAGTATGTGCATCTAACGTTTTCTCCAACACAGATGTGAACAAACTCTTAGAGAACTCTTAGAAACATATCAGCAGTTCTTGCAAGTCTGAGCTGTCAAGACAACATCTTAAAATCTACTGGCGCTATAGTACATACAGTGAGTCGGTTTATGTAACGCTGACATATCTTTGGATAACTGCCGCTTCTGTTTTATGATTTCTCTTTTCTATTTAATCACTGACACAGCTTCTTTAGACTAACCCTCTGGTTCAAGGAAAAAAATTCACATTAACTGGGGAACGAGCAGAACACTTACCTGGTGCTGCCATTTTCATTCATTTTTTAGCTGAAGATCTGCCAATTCCTGGACCCCTCTTTTGCTATCCAAGATGGCTGCATCGCTACTCAGACTACCTGATGCACACTGGTCACATGAGCAGTGTTGGCCAATTCAAGAGCAGGGCTGGACAAGCAGAAAGTGTCTTGGGTGACCCAGGCACGG
>ONZH01016579.1:0-206341 GCA_900303285.1 Rhinella marina
CCGACTCTGTCAGGCCGCGCCCCCTCCCACTCTGCAGCCAACGGGGATTGAAAAAATGAAAGTAAAAATCAAGTTCTGTCAGCTGCAGGGGTGGGAGGGAAGTTGGATTTCTTTCTGCAACAACATACAGAAACATTAAATGAAATAGATTAAATATACCCGTGCAAAGCAATGTTTTCTTCCACTGTTACCCATGGCGTGTCCTCATAAATTACCATGGCATCGACCTGTAATTCTGGCCACCATCAAAAGAAGGACTTAAAACCCCGTCCCAGGTCTTGCAACGTCACGCCCCCGACTCAGTCAGGCCATGACCCCTCCCGCTCCGCAGCCAATGGAGATTGAACAATTGAAGGTAAAAATCAACATCTGTCAGCTGCAGGGATGGGAGGGAGGATGACTTTCTCTCTGCAACGACACACAGAAACATTAAATGAAATAGATTAAATATACCCGCGCAAAGCAATGTTTTTTTCCACTGCTACCCATTTTTTTTCCTCAAATTACCATGGCATTAACCTATAATTCAGGCCACCCTGAAATGAAGGACTTAACCCCCCCCCCCGTGTCCCATTAAACCATGCCCCCTCCCACTCCGCAGCCAATAGGGATTGAAAAAATGAAGGTAAAAATCAATTTCTGTCAGCTGCATTGACTTTCTCTCTGCAACGACACACAGAAACATTAAATAAATAGATGAAATATACCCAGGCGAAGCCGGGTCTTTCTGCTAGTAATCATTGCACACTAAAAAAAAAAAATCCTTCGGAGGGATTTGTTTAATGTATACAATATATTTTGCTATTTAGGTTAAATGTAAGAAGTGAATACCTTAAATTCAGGTATTAGCTAGTACAGGGCTGGCCAACCTGCGGCTCTCCAGCTGTTGAAATGCCTCACATTGGCCATCCCAGAGCTAGAAAAACAATGCGCCACCTGGTGTCTGAAAGTTGTATTACAATTTATCCAATTTAGTTATAACGTCACTTCGTGACACACATCTCAGGATATGTTGAGATAGGTGATCAGTTAAATGTGGACACATCTGTATATAAGCACCAAAATATTGAAATAACACACAGTACAATAATAATATAGAAGAAATGTTGGGGGAGAAGCTCACAAAAATGTTTAAAGAGGGACAAGTGGCATGCCTCAATATGTAAGGAATATTATTCCTTACATATTGAGGCAAGCCACTTGTCCCTCTTTAAATAATTAGTCTCGCTCTATAGACCAGGGTTCCTCAACTCCAGTCCTCAGGGCCCACCTACCGGTCATGATTTGAGAAGATCCCACAGAATGAATACCTGTGATAAGCATATAAAAAGAAAAAGAAAGAGAAAACGGGATGTCACTACACCTAATAGTTCCTATTTATAGTCAGGTAGTGATCAGTACCAGGAGCGGTATAGTGAGAATGCGGTGGTGCTCTGCTCAGTAAAAGGTACAGTCCAACCATCATAAGACACGTAAAAATGAAGAAAAAAGTAGAAGCGGCACTCACCATCCAACTCTTCTTTATTGAGGGCAAAAACAACACTTACATATCAGTGCATGGGGGCGGACGGTACTTCGCACCGAGGCGGGCGTCAGGCGACGGCCGTTTCGCGCTCAGTTGCACTTCGTCAGGCCATTTGCGTAATGACGCAATCACGTCCAGCCTTTGAACCCTGCGGCTCGTCTCACGCATGCGCGCCAGCGATCGCAGTGTCCGCACAATATACATTAAAAAATATATAAAACACAAATTACATCATAAAAAGATACTTAAATTGTTTTTAACATTGAGTCCTAGGGGACCCAAGGCTTCCGAGTGTATAATCCACCTTGCCTCTTTTCTCAATAAATTCAGATGCCTATCGCCCCCTTGTGGCGGTATTGGGACTATCTCGAGGCCAACAAACTTCAAAACTCTAGGATTACCAGCATGTGAAGACCTAATGTGTTCTATAAGGCGTGGACACCCTTTCCCACTCGAAATTGAGGAGAAATGTTCCCTAAACCTCTCCTGGAGACACCTAATGATCTTTCCGATATAGAACCTACCACATATGCAATATACCATATAAATGACATATTTACTCTTGCATGTGATTAATTCTCTTACCCTATGTTCTATACCCCCTACTTTCACTAGGGTTTTTTGACCATTATAGGTACAAAAAGAAAAATTTCCACATCTGTGGTTTCCGACTGGAGAGAGTTTCTTTAACCAAGTACCAGTGTCATCTTCTCTAAACCTACTTCTGACCAATTTATTCTTGCAAGTTTTTCTGAATGCAATTAATGGAGTACTATCAATCAGATCTTTTAGATTAGTATCCTCCGTTAATATTCCCCAATTTTCTCTTATCACCTCTTTTATCTTCCCTGCCATCGGACTAAACCTAAAAGAGAAAGGACATTTTACCACTTTATCACTGCCTTTTTTCACTCCCTGAAGTAAGTCATCCCTTTTTGTTTTGGATGCCCTCTCCAAGGCCACGTTCAACATATATGGAGGGTATCCCCGAGCTAGCAGTCTTTTTTTAAGATCTTCAGCCTGTTCTTGGAAACCAGTTTCTGAGGAATTTATTCTTTTTAGTCTAATAAACTGTCCATAAGGGACAGCTTTCTTGACAGTCTTGGGGTGAAAACTGGAATTGTGTAGTAGAGAGTTGGTAGCCGTGGGCTTACGATATTCCCTGACAACCTACTCTCCACCCACAAGCTCCAGCGATACATCCAAAAACTCCTATTCAGGTACTCCCCAACTGGCAGAACTGATTCTCACTGCCCAACCAAACAATGAAAACATCATCAATATACCTAAGATACAACTGTATCAAGGGGAGAAAAGGGTTTTGAATAGTGTATACACATTTATCCTCCAATCTAGCTAGATATAAATTAGCAAATGTACATGATACTGGCGTCCCCATGGCCGTCACCAAACATGAATGTATTATTCCTAAGAATTACCCCTAAGGCCTCCTCTATGAACCCAATAAGGTTCGCAGTTCTCTGAGTACCTTCCAGTACTTCGCACACTGCTCTTATACCTAAATCTTGGGGAATCCGAGTGTAGAGGCTTTCTACGTCCAGGGACACTAGTTTAAATCCCTCCCTCCAATGGAAAGACTCCAACGAGAGAAGGAAATCATCAGTGTCCCTGACGTAGGCGGGTATGTTTTTCAATAATGGTCTTAACAACCAATCTAAATATTTGGATAAAGGCTCTATAACTGAGCCAATGCCGGCAACGATGGGACGGCCAGGGGGACACTCAGCAGATTTATGCAATTTCTGCAAAAAATACCATGAGGGTATGTGATAAGTCCTGACCCTAATTATATCACCTGCTGAACACTAAGGAAATCCTGAAAAAATGACCGGTAGGTGGGCCCTGAGGACTGGAGTTGAGGAACACTGCTATAGACCATAGAATGAGACTAATTATGTGCTATTGGGGATTTGAGAAGCCCTGATTGGTTACATCTTCTCTGCTATTATGTGGTGAGAACCTTCATAGGACCTCCCCAGAGGAACTTCTTTGTTTATAAGCAAAGGAATGAATAATTGGCACAAAGCTAATAAAAGCTATAAGAGGAAACAAACAGCAGGAGCTTGTAAGTAGCAAAATGTTGCCCTATTACTGGGGGTCAGTGAAGATATTTGGTATTGAGGCATAAAACTATTATTATTCATATTTATCTTGGCCATCCCACGCTATATTTATAAACTGCTGTTAGAATTTATATACCTTCTGTCATGTGGTATATAAATACTATATAAATAGAAGATATTTCTCTTTTTCCCCTCAAGGCTTATGTAGAAAAAATGTCCCGAGGAAAAAATTTCAATTTCCTTGCATGTTTCCTGGCTCTTTCCATCTCTAAAATGGCATGAAACAGTGCACACGAGCGTTTTAAGGATTTAACTTCTACTTAAAGGGATTACCTCCTGCATTAAAGAGTTTGCACTGCTGAGCCAAGGTTAAATAAATGCAATGCCAGGAATCACTTTAGCAGTAGTTTAGTCTTTTCCGGTGACTTGTCTCTTGGGTTTTGACTTGTTGACTTATCAAAAATACAAATTTAGTTTAATAATTTGGTCTAGACATGAGTGAATTTCTTGAAATTCAATCCGTGCCTGAATTGATTCTACCCAAATCATATATGCTCCAATTGCCCTGAAAATTGGTGTATAACATGATAAGGTCTGCTAGAACTTATATTTTTTTTCTCTCAAAAAATAGAGAATAAATTCAAGGTTTATAAGACAAGAAATTGTACTCCACTTGAAAAGGGATGTTCAATACAGTTCTCCTTTCAAAAGGGAAAGAACATTGAGCTTTTGTCGGGTTCTAGGGGGTACTCTTTTTCATTATGGAGAGCACCTAGTATGCATGAGGAGTAATGTAGTCAAGCTAATGCTACTCTACATTTCTGTGAAAAATATATGCAAATTAGCATATCTTGCTTCTACTTGCATCAGTGAGGCTTAGTGTTCTTTTCGTCTTTGGAAGGAAAACTAATTTTAATATCTTTCCCAGAAACCCAAAATATGCTAATAAGCTTTCTTTCTAGCCAAAAAGAAAAGAACATTAAGGCTCTCTGATGACAGCAGATGCAAAATATACTAATTTGCTTTCCCAGAAACACAGAGCAGTGTTGGACTTCCTACAATAATTATCATGTATATTAGGTGGTCTCCATAACAAGAAAGAGTACCCATGAGAACCCAATAAAATCCACTTAGCTAACCAGGGCAATATTCTCTTGAAATGATCAGATTTCTTTTATTTTGGAAGGGGAGCTGGCTTGCATGTATCATTCAGAAAAGTATAATGCATGGACACTTAGTTTTCTTCTCCTTTTAAAAGGAAAACTTGCACATCACCTTTCCAGTGAAGTATTATGAGTATTATGAGAGTGGGTGGTACTCTTTAACTTTCTAAAAAAACAAGTCACAAGTAACTTGGATTTGCTAGGCTGAATATTTTAGAACACTTGGAACAAATTCTGAATTAATTGAATTAATTTGTCATCTCTCATATGGCTTTGTAGGTTCTTTTAATTGTGGCTTTTGACAGACCCATTGAATACATTAATAATATCACATAACACTGTATGGTTTGCTGTAAACTAGTGGTCTCCAGCCAGTGATCTAAACATATAGCAAAACTACAACTCCTAGCATGGCTCAACTAGAGAGAAAATTGATGGTCACCTACTGTATAAGGTCTGGCCCATCAGCAGTGCCTCAGTAACTAAATCCCAATGTGGACTACTACCATGCCAGCCGCTCGTAGCGAAACACCTGCCATGTATGGGAGTATGTAGACAAGGCCACACTACAACATGAGCTGACATTTATCAATTTTCACTTGTGCAATTTTTTGAATGCCAGTTGCATGAGGATTATTTAATTGGACGTTCCTCACCACCATTGATATCTGGATAGCCTGTTCCTGTGCCAGTGTAGGGTCAAATTGCCCTGATTTTTATTAAAGTATCTCATAATAAAGTATTTTTTTGTTTTGTTTTTAATGTTCTAGTCAGACTGAGATTGAAGCAGCTGTGGGGAGGGGGTGTAGGATGTCAGAGCCCCACATATCTTATATTGATGAGCTGTCCTGAGGATAGGTCATCTGAACAGCAGAAAATCCCTTGAACTGTTCCATTTATCCAGTAGATTCCTGAGCACTGTGTAGCGTGGGCTTAGATATTGAGTTGAAACCTTTTAAATATCCAACATTCATGATGATTACAAAGAAAAAAATAAATTCATAGCTACATATAAAATCAGAAGCCTCGATGTAAACTTTCACAAGAGGAAACAATATGTTCTTTGTCCATTGTCCCTCCTTTATACCTTCAGTTGCTTTTGAGCTGTACGGAGTTATGTGAAATGTTTGATCTTGGCCTGATTTTGCTTTTGTTAATGCACCGGCTGTATGTTTTCTTTCTAATGGAGGAAAGAATTTGCACATTGCACACAGACCCTGTTATGTTACAGATACAGAAAAAAATTATATGCCTTATCAAAAGCTGGACAATAAAAAAGTATTGTTTAGTAATACGAAAACTTACAGACTGAGGTATGCTGGTATACAGTATGTCCATATCCAGAGTCATCAGCACCATTTGTTGTCTACCGCCGAGTTTTCTTATGGTCTTACTAAAAATCAAGTTGTGCATGCAAAGTTGTGGCATGATAAATGACCTTCATTTCATAAAAAATAATATAAAAAATATTGCAACAACCCAAATAAGATATAATAATAATATAATAATAAATAATCAAATAAAAAATTGGGACATGGTCCACCCAACAAATAGCAAATTATAAGCACTGGAGCATAATTATTACAGTTATCACAGAAGCATAGAGGACAAAGACCATGTTGTATAGGTAAACAAAAATGACCAACTCATCCTCTGATGACCAGCAAGCATGACGTCCACCACGATACACGTTTCAACCAAAAATCTTTATTTACAATTGAAGGAAACCATTTATCAGGGATATAAAGTGGTCACAAACCACCAGCAGCTGATGTGGCAGGTGGCTATTTCTTCTGACTCCCCCATACACTTTTGGTTTGGCCAAGAGGGTATGTGTTGTCAATGGGGAGAGAGCTGCTGACGCTACTGATTGCAGCTTATCTCTTGTATGTGGTATGCAGGATATTAACAGGGCTGAGAGGAGCAAGCAAGAGGGACCACTCTGCTAAAACCTGACATTTCCCATGTATGTCAGGTTTAGCGGAGCAGTGATGGAGCAGGCGGGAACAGCAATGTTCCACCCTGTACATTGCTCAGGGTGGCCACAGGGGAATCCATACTTTCATACACAACACTGTGTGGTAGTTTGGATTCTAATGCATGATAGCACCTCAACTGCAGAGATCTTGCCATCGAGCTGGCCAAGAGAGCTGCTGGATACACTGAAGTGCACGTTGTGTAGCGTGGGCAGCCTGTGGGTGGGCATTATCTTGTTGGAACACCATTTCTCCAAAGTCAAAAAACAATAGGTCTGTTTCCATGATTTCCAGGTCATACTGAAGGCTACTCAATGTTCCCTCTACGAGTACCGGACAGTAACAGCCAAGGAAGCTAATGGCACCCCACACCATGTCACCTGGTGTATCTCCTTTGTATGTCCGCACTATAAACCCTACTGTAAACTCTGATGCTGCCATCATTGCCAAAAAATAATGTTCAGTGATGAAACAGGTTCTATTTTGGTGCTTATGATGGCCACATCAGAGTTAAAAAAAGGCAATTGTAGAAAAAAAGGAAAAAAGAGTCAAAAGGGTCCTAAATCTGGTTAAGTTAGCTACTTAAGATCAATTAATAATTTTAGGTGTAATTTGAGGATCCTCGGTTGCAAAATCTGTAACAGGACCACTCATTTATCAAGGACAATTTATAATATTGATGCCTTCTTATATGACAGAGACAGGAATTTAGCTATAGGGGGTGCAGAGGTTGTAGTCACTACCGGGCCCAAAATCCTAAGGGGGCCCATAGACTCTTGTGGTGCATGAGAAAGTGAATGCTGGTCCAGTAACACCTTTGGCTGTAGGGAAGGGGTTAGATCAAGAATTTGGCATGGGGTCGGGTACCATTTCAATTTTTGCCTCAGGCAGCACAAAGGCTATGGCTCCCCTGCCCCTGGCCACAAATCACTGAGAAAAGGGGGGCCCAAGCTGAACTCTTGCACCAGAGCCCATGAACCTTTAGCTATGCCCATGGGTAGAGAGTCCATTGAGCTCCCCCTGGCACCATGGCCCAGATGTGTCCACTACTTCTGGACACTCTACAGATATGCTCTTGGGTAAAGCTAAAGAAATAATGTTTTGCTTTTATATTTCGGCCTTCATAGAGGTACATTGCCTGACTGTTCCCTTTTATGAAATGAAAGCACTATTTAGTGCATTGTACCATTATCCCTACTGTTCTGCTGAATTGTAATTTTTTTTCCCTTTGGAAAGTAACCATAAAAGCCTTATGGAGGCTTCCATTTTCTTTTACGATCTTGAGTGCGTAATAAATCTGTTAGCATCTTTCTTCGTAAAATTGCACAGTGAGTTTAGCATATAAAGTGTTACATGGCAGATAGTTCATATAGTTTTAAGTTTGCCAAATGATGACTGCATAATCCTAAAGTGCAATATAATAACCAAACTTGAATTTAACTTTTTGATTTGATTTCCCCTTTTTACATTTTGCGCAGAACTTTTAGAGCAATGTAACAAATTTCAATGGCAGCTTGGAGACTATATAAGCGCACACAGGTTATAAAATACAAGATATACGCTCTTGTAATAATATATATAAAGATATGAAATTGTAGAGTCAATATTGTAGTATTGTAGTAGATCAGCTTCAGATCTAGAATACATTCACCATCGCTGGAAATTTACAGACAAAATAATTCACAAAGGGCTTTGCAGAACAAGATTTTTCTTCCAAAATTCTAGAAGTGATATATTGTACTTAAAGGGGTTGTGCCACTAATATAAATGTATCCTACACAACAAATACAGGATGAATATTGTTACAAAAAATTGCCAATCACTCCTTAGGAATCTGTATGTAATGTCAGTCGCCCACTGGCATCTCCCAACTCTTGGTGGGCATGACCACAGGAATACTCACCCCTCCTACCGTCCTGTGCTTCTGGCAGTTTATGCCTACTGACAACTCTCCCCTCTCAGTGGACTCAGCCCCAGATTCTGTGTTTTCTTTGGTGCTTTCACTAAAATGCAGAGAGGGATAGTGAGAAGCTTCTCTCTATTTACTATTAGAGGTATTAGTTTAGACCAAGGTTCCTCAACCTTTTGTACATTTTAAGCCACATCTACCATAGAGAGGTGGCCAGGAGCCGCATCTATTTAAAATTAAAAACATAGTTGAGACATTAAATTTAGAGAAACAAACAAATTATGACATTGGCAGGGATTTTATTGTGAAATTTAATTGAGGTTGGCAATGTTCAGGAGTTAGGCTAAGTCTACAATAGTATCAGGTAGATGTATTTTACATGTCTGTTTTAATAACTACATGCATTCCCC
The DNA here is from genome assembly GCA_900303285.1 of Rhinella marina. Lineage (NCBI taxonomy): Eukaryota > Metazoa > Chordata > Amphibia > Anura > Bufonidae > Rhinella > Rhinella marina. The sequence goes on from ONZH01016579.1 coordinate 9,068, forward strand.
ATGTAATAACAATTCTGGAGCATCTATTCTTATGTCTCTATGTTGTGCAGTTCCTTTATTATTCCTGCTAGAAATTATGAATGAATTGCTAGCAGTCTGCGGTCAGGGTACAGAGGGGAGGTAACCAGTTGGGGGTGTGTCCCTGCACAGACTCACTCTATCCAATCAGTGCTGCCATTGTCAGACTGTGCAGGTACACACCACCAACTTGTTACCTCCCCTCTGTACCCCTACTGCAGACTGCTAGCAATTCATTCATATCTTCTAGCAGGAATAATAAAGGAATGGCACAACATAGAGACATAAGAATAGATGCTCCAGAATTATCACATGGGGAATGCATGTAGCTATTAAAACAAGCATCTCAGGAGCGGTGAAAAGTCCACTTTAAACAGTGCATGTGGGCATATCTGAGGCTCCAATGGGGAGCCATAAAGTTGGGTTTCGTGAAACACATGTGACTCATGAGACCATGAGTGAATCAAAGTCGACAAAGTGGATTTTGATCCGAATTTCAGGGCATATTTGATTTGTAGCAAAGCCGAATTTCCTTGTGTTTTGTGGTAACAAACCAATTTTCCCTAAATGGCATTAGAAATAGAAAAAAAATCAGTTTCAGCCATCTAGATTGAAGATCCTGTGCATGGTAACGTATGATGTCACAATACCAGCCGATGTGATGACATCATCACGTGCCATGTAACATTTTGAACTCCATCTTCGCAATCAAATAGACAAGAGTAAGTATGATTTCATTTTTTTTATTTTACACTGTAATATTGGTCACTGTGAGATGCCGCACTCAGCTAGGAACACAGTATCTGAGGGGTACAGTGACGGGGAGCTGCGCAAATGCAGTTCCCTGTCATTGCAGCTACTACTTACAAAGAAATGTACTTTGTGACAAAGTAATTTTTCACGAAGCAATTGTTTTGTAAAGTTTGGCGAAGCAGGCAAATCAAATTTTCCAATACTTTGCTCATCTCTGTATGAGACACTAGCTGGAGATCACTGCTCTACAATGATTGGTTTAAAGAGGGGGGGGGCTACAGGCTGCTGAAAAACAGTGGTGTAAGTATAGGGGGTGCAGAGATTGAAGTTGCACCTAGGCTCTGGTTCTTGAAGGCATCCAATGACTCCTCTGCTCTGGAGGATACCAGTATTATACTTGGGAGGTGGGACGGAGCTATACAGAATTTGCATAAAAGAGCACTTACTTATAGTTATACCATACCATAATTGCAAAATTCAGTGTACTGGAGTCACCTATACAGTAGTGATGAGCGAACTTCTGTCTATTCGATTTGGGTCAAATTCGACCAAATAGGGTATCTGATTTGATTCAGACCCAAAATGATTTGACCTGAATCAAAAGTGTTTCAAATGTCCTCAAAAGCTATGGACGACATTCTGGTGTTTGGGTCGAATTTTGATTCTACCGAATCAATTCACTCTCTAGTCACATATAAAATAAAATTTTACACAGTATATTAAATATCTTCATTACATGCTTATTAGAGGTATCTTCTGTTTGTAGGAAGTGGCAAAATCATCAGTAAGTGATGCATACAAAATACAGATGGGACCTTCCTTAGCTCTCCTCTTGGCTCAACAGACATGTGGCACGAGTGACCAACTTTACAAAAAATAATATGATTTTGCAATAGTCTTTCAAGAGTTCTGTATACTATATGTGCCTATTTTTGGCAACCCAGAGGTTGTGATGCAAATTGAAGCCTGGTAATTTATTGAATTTGTTTGGTGAGAATATGGAGTCTTAAAGCATTTCTCCAAGTTTAGTAATTAAGTTTTTTTAAGCTGCCCAGGGTACCTCAGACACTAAATATTTTTGCTATATAGACCTGTTTTTCATATCAAGTCTTTCCTACCCCTGTTTAGACCATTCCCCCATCATCACTGCATGCTGGCAGGATGTTTACATAAAGAACTTCCTGTTTTCTTTAGCTTTCTGCTGGATTTTCTAACCAAACCCAGAATCCTTTGCCCTGTAATGTTGCATAGGGCTTGTTTTCCTTCCACCATGACTGCTTATAAGCTGCATTTTGTATTATGTGATTTTATTACTTTTACATTTAAAACTTGGTAATGTATAAGCCTCCTTTGATGGGTATGAAATTCTGCATTTTTTAAAGTATAATAAATAATACACAGCTACATAGGTAATGAACATGAAGGATAAATAATATATACTGTTGATCATATTTATGTGGGACATTACTCCTCAGATAACACAAGTTGAATTACGCTTTTGCACCATTTAGCCGACTTCTTCAATATTCCATGACCTGTTTAATTTTGCAAGCAGGGTTAATGTTTTACTTGTCTCCATAAATGATCTTCCTCAGTTCCTTAAGTAGGACAAATACACTATCATGGGACTGGTATAGAAATATATCCATTTAGTTTTCTATTATACATAAGGCTAGGGGCAAATGATTCCATCTTTCACTGTGTTTAGCAAAAGTATGAAAAAAACATTGAAATCCTTGAACCATTTTTGTGGTGGTCTCTTTGATTGGACATATCAGAAGCATGACGGTACCAAAGTTAGTTAGTAGGCCCTGCTTTATAGGTCCTCAGGAGCATTTAGGTATCATGAGATGCTATTGAGTCCTATTTTGTGACACAGAAGGTCTTCTTCCATTTTTTAAACCTGAACATCTATAAAAACTTCCAAGAATGGTAAGAACTTTTCACAGACCACACCAATATTAAAAATGAGTGTTTGATCTTGGTGATAGGATAACCCAGAATTGAGTAGGGATAGGCAATATTGAACAGTACTATTAAAGTCATTCCAGGACTGTAATGTTGAGGACATATCCGTAGTTCAAGTGCACCACAGCTCGTGCAAACTGCTAAATGGTGGGAATGGCAGGAGTCAGACCATTGGTGTTCTGATATCATTGAGTCATTGACCATGACATCCTAATGATAGGTCATCAATAGTAACTTCCTGGAATATCCTCTCTTCAACCCCTTTTCCCCTTCTTTACCCACTCTATATCTTATTGTATCTGCTTCCACCTTCACCACCTTCAACTGGTCATGGTTGGTGTCTTGTGCTCCCTGCTGTATATGCACAATTTGTATTAGATTGACCTTCCAGGCTCCCCTTTGCTAAGGCTTCCCTACACAATATTTTTGGGATTTACCCAAGAATCATCTTTCTCTGATTTGGCGTTTAGTAGTATGTGCGTTATAATCATATTATATATCATATTTATAATACGCCTACCTTGGTTGAAGCCATCTCTCCATGCACTCTCTTCTTGATGAGCATGTGATAGAGTTGTGTTTATGTAAAGCAGCCAATCTAAGATAGCAGAACTGCAGAGGGTGGGAGAGAATAATAGCCTGGACCAATGGTGAGATGGGGGTGTGTCTCAGACAACCTCAGATTCCCTGTAGACACTGTAACTAAGTTGTAGCCACAGATCACAGCTCTTCTCTGTTGGAGCTAGGCTAAGAAGCAGCAAAGAAGCAAGAGCTGGGGGAAATATCGTAAATAGAAGGAGAACATCCACCATATGTACTAATTGTCAAATAATTTTTCAGCTTCTTACTAGACAGTCCTTTAAGTATAACAGAAAGTTCCCCCGTTATGAGTCTCACTTCATCCCATGAATCTGACCATAGAACTGTTGTTGAATCAGGTGATGCAAAGATTGTATTGATTTATTTGGACAGGTCGCTCCTGCATGGCTTATCTGTATTGACCCCTGAAATGAGGAACAATCTTCAAAAGTAGACAAGAGCTTACAGCTGCTACATATAAAAGCTATTCATACTTGTTTAGTTCCGATAAGCAAAGAGTACATCATTCTTTTAAGAACAGACTGTATTCCTCCAAGCAAGAATTACATATCAGAAAACCAGATAAAAAAAGTAAATGTGAAAAAAAATATAACATTGGCAGCGAAGTGAATGACACAGCCAACTTCTAAATGTTCAGTACAAGAACAAAAAAATCAATGATAGTTTTCATTTCCATCCAAACAACAGTTTGCAAGCTAAGAGCAGTACGTGCGGTAAAATGTATATTATCATTTGACCTTTTTCTCCTCTGCCTGGAGGGGTCTGTGACACTTTGCATGCTTTGCAATAACACAATTTTTTTCCCATTCAATGTATGTTTAATTCAACTACTATACATTGCCAGAAAAAAAAAATATTTCCCTCAGGTGAAAATACAATTGACTCTTCCAGGGCATGGACAAAATATCTCTAAACTCTTCTGCCTCTTGGAATAAGTACATTTCGAAAAATGATTAACTTCAATAGCACAAATGCTAAAATAAGATTGTGAAGAGGTTGTTTCCTACAAAAAAAAAAATATTACAAAAAAAACTTTCTGTAAGCTACTGTAGCATAGGGACTAAATGACTTGGGGCTCCTCTCTGTTATCCAGACCCAAGAGCCACTAATAAGCAATGACTATTACACTGATGGACCTGGTCCTTTCAGGTTTAGTGAAGAGTGAAGTATGGTATTGAAAAAAAAAATTGCTTTGTGACCAATTACTTTGTCACCAGGAGCATTTCTTTGTAAGTAGTGGGTGCAATGATACTTGCCCTCATCCATTTGATCGCGAAGAGCTGGCCACCATCATCTTGATTGAAGATCTAGTGCAAAATCTCGTGTGGCCCATAATTAGGTCATCATGTCGGCTGGCGTGATGATGTCATACGTCATTGTGCATGGGATTTCATGCATCTTCAATTAGGATGACGTGGCTGGTTCATCTTGCTAAAATGGAAGAGGTAAGTATGATTTTTTAAAAATGTTTTACCGCCATTCAGGGAAAATCGATTCACTACCACAAAGCATGAGGAAATTCAGCTTAGCAACAGATCAAATTTTCCCTGAATTTCGGATGGAGTTCCATAATATTATAATATTCCTTATATTACAATTTGTGGAGTTTGATTCGCCCAACCCTATCTATGTTACATGGTCAAATATTCTTTTCAATTGATATATGCACCTCCACCTCCACATTGCCTCATTAGAGGTTGATGCCACTTGTAATACTGCATTTCCCCTGTAGTGGTCACTGTCACTTCTAATACTATATTTTCCCTGTATTGGTTGCTTTCACTTGTAATACTGCAAGCCCCCTGTAGTGGTCACTGTCACTTGTAATACTATATTTCCCCAGTAGTTGGCACTTCTATTTATAATACTATATTTCCCCTGTAGTGGTTACTGCCACTTGTAGTACTAGAGTTCCCCTGTGGTGGTCACTGTCACTTGTAGTGCTAGAGTTCCCATGTAGTGGTCACTGTCACTTGTAATGCTACATTTCTTCTGTAATGGTCACCAACACTTGTAATACTGCATTCCCCCTTTAGTGGTCAGTAATGTAATTAATTTTTGTACTTTTTTTTTACGATAACACATGGGGTTTTTATTTTCATGTAATTCTGTTTTCTATATTTTTGTTTTTATGTTTTATACTTGGGATAATGGAAAAGACAACATAGTCTGTTTTTTTTCAAATGTTTGCCATTTCTTTTAATAGCACAAAGTGCAACTATTTTTTTTTTTTTAAAATGATATCCTCTTTTCATATTGGTCATTTTGATATAAAATATGTATGAGTTTTGGTTGCCAGAGGCGAAATTACAAGCTGCTGTATGACATGAACTTTCTTTTTTTTTTACTTTGTCTTTATATTTAATTATGTATTTACTTATTTATTTTTTGCTGATCTCTCCTGAAACTGGGGGATGCCATTTTAGCCCCAGTTACAAGTGGAATATATCCTTGTCAGGCTGTAACAATGATGTTGTACCTCACTGTAGAGCTAACCTGGGTCTGCTAAGACCTAACAACTGGTGCAGATACCCATCCTCTAGTAATCACATGGTCACTAACATCTAAGCAGGAAGTTGTGGCATTAGTGCCTCCTGATTTGTATAAACAGTGCTCATTGAGAGATTTTTATATATTGAAGAAGACAGAGACAGTAAAACACCATCCCTGTCTTCTCTATGGGTAGCCTGGTTGTCACTGACAGCCAGCAACCCACTCTTGCAATTGCATGATTAGTAAAAACGTTGAGGAATGTCCTTGGCGAGTTATATACTGGCCACCTGGACATTATTGTATGTACATATGGTAGGCAAAATTTCTAAAATATGCCTCTTGTCCATATGTCCAACATTATTCAAGACGAGCCAGTTGCATTGATTTTTCTTCAAGGGGATTTGTCCAAGGTTAGATAAAAGTCTTAGAGATGAGGAATTAAATTTTTTAAACTTACAATTTGACCAAAATTTTTCCAATACATTTGAATTCTATAGAAGAGAGCAAAAGAGCGAGATAGAACAGCAGAATGTCATTTGTAGCTTTTCAGGGTGCTTGAAGCACTTTCAAGTCTGGTTGAATCTATTTGGGTTTAAATCTAATCAGACAGTTGCTTCAAAAGAACCAGACCTGAATTAAATTTCACTAGATTTGGGCATCAATACAAAGTCTGCTTATTTTCCAGAAACTCTTGTCCCGGGTTGCATCCAGTATTGAAAATTGCCTCCTTTGAAACGAAAGTGGCTGAGCTGCAATTCCAGGCAAAGTTCATGGACAAACCCTTGTTAAGTACAGGACAACCTCAATTTGGCCAAAAATGCCCTGAAGTGGATCTTGTTTTTTTCTGTAGGTGGACTTGTTCTTTTCTTTGGTTTGTACCAGTTTCCATGGCAATGTCCCTCCAGCGAGTTAATCTTTTTTTCTGCATTTTCTATTATAATTATTGTAAAACTATTTTGATTAGATATTTTGGAGACATTTTTATGCTGCTAAGTCCACCTTTAGTAAAAATGTTTCACTCGCTACATAATTATTTTGTACCAACTTGGAACAGAGTAGGACATTGTATCCCATAATTGTGACATACTAAAATAGAACTGGAAAAGAACATTCAAAATTGTGCCTCGTAGGATCAGCAAAAATATAGAATAAATAAAATAAAAGACATAAAAGAACTAAAACATTTGATAAAATAAAAGATACATTATAAATGATATTTTATTTTTTAATATATCCATATCTTGACGACTGTGTTCGGGCAGATCACAGGAACAGATAAAAGTGCTTGTAAGTTATCTAAGTTCTACAGATGATTGGATAAATGATTCAGAAACAACAGAAAATTGTATTCTGGGTAAAATTCAGTGTAAAGTGGCTGCCAGAATAACTTAGCAAAATAGCACCATTTCAGCAGAGAGAGCAATCAATGAAATTTGGTTTCTGCACAAGAAAAAGGAATCCATAGGCGTAAAAAGCAAGAGGCACCACTTGTCGGGAGGAAATGACTGGGATTCAGAGAGACTTTTTTTGTTGCTGAAGTTAAACTGAAAAGTATATTATACAGTTTAGGACCAGCTTCTTCATATGAAAAATACATGTAGACTGGTTCAAATCCCACCATAAATTAGCTGTGCCCAGGTCAGAGACAATCATAAAGTGACCCTTCAGATTTACATTACAATGTTCCATTAGTTTTACCTGGAACCCTCTTTTAGTTGAAGGACATCTTCAGGGCTTTGACTAAACTCATACTAAGGTTTCATATAACCTGTGGAAGGAAGATTGTTTCACTACTATTTAACTTTCTGTCGCTCTGCCAATTCCGCTATCTGGGCTGTCCTCATGTGGTCACCTTGCTGGCTGTTCTGCTGATGTCTAGACCAGATATGCTCCTATGCAAATGAACAGGAAGACATGGGAGCACATCAGGTTGAGACATACTTGGAAGAACCCTCAACCAGTCAGTCAAAGCCTATTGTTTTCTGTACTGGCGACAGCACAAAATTGTTGATCGGTGGTGGTGCCAGATGTCGGACTCCCATTGACCTGATATTCATAACTAGGGATGAGCGAACTCATGGAAGTTCGGGTTTGCTGGGTTTGGCCGAACTTCACCCCGAACTCGGACCCTATTAAAGTCAATGGGGACCCGAACTTCACGTTATTATTTTCCGTTATAACATGGTTGTAACGGAAAATAATAGCATTCTTAAGACAGAATGCTAAATAAAATGGCCATTCAGGGGTTAAAAATAATAAAAATAAACTCACCTCATCCACTTGATCGCGAAGGCGGTATCCTCTTCTTTCTTCTTTCTGCAGGACCTGCAAAGGGACCTGCGATGACGTCACAGCGCTCACCTCGTGGTAAGCACGGTGACATCATTGCAGGTCTTGCTGAATGAAGATAGAAGGATCCCGGCTGCGTGATCAAGTGGATGAGGTTTTAAATTATTTTTAACCCCTGAATGGCCATTTTATTTAGCATTCTGTCTTAAGAATGCTATTTTTTTCCATCATAATCATGTTATAACGGAAAATAATAAAATCACCCGAACACCGAATCCAAACCCGAACTTTAGTGAGAAAGTCCAGGTCCGGGTACCCAAACTCGTAAAGTACGTTATGAACCTGAACTTTATAGTTGGGTTCGCTCATCTCTATTGATGGCCTGTCCTTAAGGAAAATTCAATTTCAACTATGTAACTGAGCACATTGCTTTCAATATTTAGTTGCTCAACTAGCTAAGGGACATATTAATTAACATTGACATGTGATCCATGATGACATCATTTGCCCCAACTCAGGAAACAGAGCAGTCTCAATCTCTACCAAGAATCTAAAATTGTAACATGGAAAAAGTCATAGAACTTTGGGTGTATAAAATCAACTCTCCTGGTCCCATCTTACTAAGACCCCTTTGCCATAGTCTATACAGTGCATGCCCCAATTTCTTTATAATTTCTTTACTTCTGGCAGTATAGTAATTATTCTTCCCTCATTGCAATGGATATCAGCTCTAGATGTCCTGACTTCTTGGTTACCCTGTGAGTGACTTATGTTTATAAAGAGCAGCCAATCAGAGGAAGCATAGCTTCAGGGGGAGGAAGAGAGTGGCTGTTGAACCAATGATGGGACAAGGGTGTGTCTTAGACTACCACAGACTTCCTGTAGGCACTGCAGCTAAACAGTAGTCAGAGATCTGAGCTCTGCTCTAATGGGTCCAAGCTACAGAGCAGCCAAGGAGCAAGCGATGGGGAAAATTCATAGCAGAGAAGCATCATTTATAGATATTGACTTATATAATCATATTGAGACAGTTGCTTTAAATCCTTCCTGACATAATTCCTCTAAAATCTTTTCTTGATATTATGAACTCTACAATTAAAATGTTCTATTAAAATACTTAATATAGATAAAAACAAAACTATTAAAAAAATACATATATCTGCAATATCTGCAATATGTTTAGAAAATCATGCTGATATTATAATGCGGGCAGGTTAGCAGCTCAGGACGAGTGACTCATCCCCTGACTAAAGCTTTCTGCAGCATGTGGGATTGTGCTTTTTATTTTTAGTATTTTGCAATCTTCGCCAACATTGAAATGTAAATATATTGGGGGGAGGAAAAATCTCCTGCTGTCAGTGTAATAATATAGTACTGTATAATAATTAGGGTGGCTATTAAAGGGGTTGTCCATTTTAACTTAGCTTTTGTAAATGTGCTGGTATATGGTAGGGCATATCAGTACTAGAAGACCCAGAAGACACGAGGGCCTAGCACTGAGTAGTATATCTCTTAAAAGGATTGCCTACTTTAGAGGACCCCAATTCATAAACCATATTAGATCATTAAGATGCAATCCTTAGATTTAACTCCTCTCTATTAACCATTTATCAACTTTGAAGAACATATCTTGTGCTTGCGTTTGTATGGATGATCCATTGAATGCAATATGATTTTTCATTCTACAGTATGAGGCTACATTCACACGACCGTATGTGTTTTGCGGTCCGCAAATTGCGGATCCGCAAAACACGGATACCGGCTGTGTGAATGTAGCCGGCCCTATGATAGAACTGCCTATTCTTGTCCGCGATTGCGGACAAGAATAGGACATGCTCTATATTTTTTGCGGGGCCGCGGATCGGACCTACGGATGCGGACAGCACATTGTGTGCCGTCCACATCTTTTGCGGCTCCATTGAAATGAATGGGTCCGCACCCGTTCCGCAAAATTGCGGAACGGATGCGGACCCAAAACTACGGTCGTGTGAATGCACCCTGATGCAGAGAAAATAAATACTCATTGGCTCTTCCCCCAGAGATTATGTTTTATTATGGGGATCCTAAGCAGCCAGACCCTGCATAATCAACTTGAGGCCAGACAATCTATTACGTGTTAATGGGTTTTCCAAACCAACACATTTCTTTTCAGTCTTAATTCTGTATAAAGAAATCAGCTTGAGGAGTTGGATTGTAAAGGCCCTATTACATTGGCAGATAATTGCTAAGATCATCACTAACAAGCGTTTGTAGTAACACTCATCAGTGATGATCTGGCAGTGTAATACTGCCACCAATTACCTTATGAACGAGCAAACACTTGTTTATCAGGTAATTACAGTCTTTCAACATGTTTAAAAATAATAATTTGATGGTAGTAGATCTTTCCGTATAATCAGCACTCTGCTGCCGGCAAACAATGAATCAGTATGGGGACGAGCGATGGCATTAGCGATTGCCCCTCCCTATAATGAGATCGCTGCATCTAAGATGTCTCCTCCACTAGCAAGCAGGCGATTGCCAGGAGGGAACGCTTCCTTCCTGACAATCGCCTGCTACATCTGCAGGTGTAATGGGACCTTAAAGGGGTTATCCAACCTTATAATGTCCCTCATACTGGTTATACTTATTCTGCTCCATAACAGCCGTGTCGTTTCTGATGCCCGCACAGACGTCACTTAATTTCCCCATTGTGTGGATCAAAACATCTGGCGACAGGGGAGGGGGGGTTATTATAGGGGGACTTTAGCCAATAGCAGGCTGTGACGAAACAAGCTTCCCTAGCGTCACCAATATGAGGGGCCTGGGCATTTTAAGGGGCATTATAGGGGTTGAATAACCCATTAAAGAATACACAATCCCTCCAGCAGCTCTGCTGATCCTGATGGGGGGTATGAATTAAGATTCACCTGGAAGAATGGGAAGAAGAATTATGGGACAACTAATATATAATGTTAATAGAGCTGTTTTTATTTTTTCAGTTTAGCTCACTCAGTGTATAATGTATATTTTTTAACTGAAGGCACTAATGATTTCTTCTTTACCTTTCCTCTTCATTTGGCATTTCTCAAGATGTCTGGCTCAAGTTCATCAGCTTTGAAAAGAACATTATTTCACGATACTCTGTCACAAGATGTCTATGCTATATTTTGCTGTGTGGCCACCCAGTGGTGTGTTGTGAATTTCAGTCTCTCAAAAGTTTTGCTATCATGTGGAAATATTGTATCAACTTCTTAAAGGGTGTTCAGGTTTTGCAATTTTTGGCATCAACTGACAAGAAACATTAAATTTTATCCCTTACAAATAGTAATTATTTATCTGTAATACCCATTTCCTTGCAATCCCAATAACATCACGTGGACATCTGAGGTTTGGCAAGGCTTGAAAGGCTCTGCCTTATTGACACAAGTTTATCAATGAATTTGTCTCTGACAGTGGTGTGCTGCTCATTCTCTTGGACTCTACCCTGTAGACATGATGCCAGCATGATTATGTGTCTTAGTGGAGGGTTTTTCCAGCAGGGCTTCAAGCAGGCTTGGATCTGTAAAATTTGAGCTGGGAGATGAAGATGAGGCAGAGACCTGATGCTACAGACACTCCCAGTATTGTGCTGGGATGTAAACGTGGGGTGTGTGTCATAGATAACAATTATTCTGGATGAGTCTAAATGCAATATGACTCATCCAGACCTAAAGAATAGGGGAACCAGTCAAAGCACCATACCATTATTCCACACCTCAAAGCTAGATTGGAAGATGTACTGGCCCTGGGTCTTCCTGTTCAAGGTTGGTGGAGAGAGCTGATTTGTAAATTGGGATAAATAAGTTGCAGAAGAAATTATAGAAAAACTGATAGAAGAGTAAACCACCACCAAATTTATGGTTTCATAGCCTTACAGGACAACACTGTCTTCTCTCTTTATTCTTTGTTTGAAAGGGGAACTGTTTGACACTTGGGTGATAGTTTACCTCTCACTATCACTGATATGACTGGAGGGAGGAAGGGATACATGGGTTTGTGGTCAACCAGAGTATGATGGTTGGACTTCTTTTCCTATGGTGAAAAACACATATGATCCTTTGTTTGCAATCAGTTCTTTCATATTAAGGTAACCCCCTACAAGTGTCTGTTGCCATACAACACCTAAATGTGATATCCAAAAGGTATTATAAGCACAAGGTTATTTTGAGGTGTGCCATCTTGAGGATGGGTTTCACCATACCCTCCATAGATCCACCATAGAGGTTCAATATGCAAGAAGATTTCAAGGGTCAATACAACACTTTAAAGGGGTTATTCAACCCCTTTAATGCCCCCCAAAATGCCCGAGCACCTCATACAAATTATACTTACCCCGATCCCCGTCACCTGTTATGCTAGGGAGGCTCTTTCCCGTTGCAGTCGGCTATTAGCTTTACCTCCCCCCATTGCCAGATGTTTTGATACTCGCAATGAGAAGATGCAGTGGCGGCCATGTGGGCATCAGTAACGGTACGGTTTTTAGGGAGTGGGATAAGATGGGTTAAGTATAACCTGTATGAGGTGTCTGGACATTTTGGGTGGCATTATAAGGATTGGATAACCCCTTTAATATTTTTAGTATTATATAATATTATCTATTCTTCAATTGAACTAATACAATAGATCGTTCCAAAATATAAGAGTTCATTTTAACCTACATAATGGCTGTCAACTTCCTTCTATCTGGACAGCATAATTGGTTAGTTATGGCGGCCCTAACAAGGGCGCAGCTACAGAAAAATGAATTAGTAATTGCAGCTTTAAAAAACATTATCACCAAGCAAATTATTGCTGCCTTCTCAATCACATACAGCTCATTCCTATGTTACAAAAAACATATGTTCAGTTAAATAATGAGCCTTTTCTGCTAATTATTCGAAGCAATTTTACACCAAGAGCTTTGATCATTAACTTGCACAATTCAGGTTTCTTTAAAACTTCAGCAGGCTAAGAATTACATTTTAATTGTAAGCGAAGGCACAGCTAGCATGGGATACTTGTGAAATTTTTAGGTTTTTTTTTAACTTATTTTAAGTTTTTTAGGATCTATGTTTTTTCCCATTTAAATTATTATTATTATTATTATTATTATTATTAATAATAATAATTTCTCATCTAATATATAAAGCTGAGTGTATGTGTGTGTGTGTGTGTGTGTGTGTGTGTATGTCTGCTAAAGGAATCCGCACCGCTGCAGCTACAATCACAAAATTTGGCACAAATGTACATCAGGTGTCTGGGAAGGTTTTAGAACAGTTTTCAGCTCTCCAGGACGTACCGTTCCTGAGATATTCCCAAAAAATGCATTAGCCAATAGTAGCCTGGTCACATGACCCTTATCAGCCAATAGAAGCTCAAAGGCAGTTAGTCTCCACACACCAGGTTTCTATGACAACCTAGCCAGTTCACTGCTGTAGGTCTGCATTAAAGAGGCAGAGCACTGTGGATGACAATGGTAAAGGGGTATTTCGGTTACCATAACTATAACTTATGTTTTAGACTAACTCATCATCAATCATTACCTCATATAATGTACAATTCACATATTTACCGTTCAGTAGTAATAAAAGATGTTTTCTTCCTCCTAAATTACTATGGCATTGACCTGTAATTAAGGCCACCGTCAAAAGAAGGACTCAAAAGCACCACCCCTAGATCCCACTAAGTCACGCCCCTGACTCAGTCAGGCCACGCCCCTTCCATGCCGCATTTGACCGGAATTAAAAATATAGGTAAAAATCACCTTCTTTCAGCTGCAGGGGTGGGGGGAGGGTAACTTTCTCCCTTCAGCTCATTGCTCAGACTGCACAGTGCTGCTGCTGAGAGTGAGCTGTTCAAAAGGACATCCCTGTGTCCATCCAGGCCCTGCGCATGACAGAGGACAGGGAGTCTGAACGCCAGACTGTCCAGTCTAAAACAAGACCTCTGGCAACCCTAGGGCCAGGCTGATGTTAGGGTGGCAAGATGTCCGGCTTTAGGCTGGACAGTCCAATTTTCTGGCTACCTGTTCTCCGTCCGACGCAGTGCCTGGACACACACAGGGATGTCCACCCTTTCAGTAGCTCACACTCAGACAGCTTCTCCTCCGTGTCTTCACTGAGCCAGGGGGTGTGGCCTCATGTTTAGTGGTGTGTCTTTCTTGGGAACTGGGGGCTCTGTTTCATGTTTGGGGGAATGGCCGGTGAGGTCTGGCTTTCTGGGGTGAAGACAGTGGCCACTCTAGCTGCTGTGGAGGTCACAGTTAAAGGGGCGGGCTGCTGTAGAGGTCACTGTTAAAGGGGCGGGCTGCTGTAGAGGTCACTGTTGAAGGGGCGGGCTGCTGTAGAGGTCACTATTAAAGGGATGGGCTGCTGTAGAGATCACTGTTAAAGGGGTAGGCTACTGTAGAGGTCACTGTTAAAGGGGCGGGCTGCTGTAGAGGTCACTGTTAAAGGGGTGGGCTGCTGTAGAGATCACTGTTAAAGGGGTGGGCTGCTGTAGAGGTCACTGTTAAAGGGGCAGGCTGCTGTAGAGGTCACTGTTAAAAGGGCGGGCAGCTGTAGAGGTCACTGTTAAAGGGGTTGGCAGCTGTGGAGGTCACTGTTAAAGTGGCGGGCAGCTGTAGAGGTCACTGTTAAAGGGACGGGCTGCTGTAGAGGTCACTGTTAAAGGGGTGGGCTGCTGTAGAGGTCACTGTTAAAGGGGTGGGCAGCTGTGGAGGTCACTGTTAAAGTGGCGGGCTGCTGTAGAGGTCACTGTTAAAGGGGTGGGCTGCTGTAGAGGTCACTGTTAAAGGAGCTGGCCGCTGTAGAGGTCACTGTTAAAGGGGTGGTCTGCTGTAGAGGTCACTGTTAAAGGGGTAGGCACTGTAGAGGTCACTCTCGATATCTTTTAACGACACACATAAACAGTAAATGAAATAAATTAAATATACCCAGGCGAAGCCGGGTCCTTCAGCTAGTTCTCATATAAATATCAAATGCTATATTTATTTTTTCCTCTAACAATTTCTATGTCTCCCCTTCCTCCCATAAATAATACAAATTTTTTTTTAGGCCTCGTCCATGCACGACTATCTATTCTCTTCACGTGTAACGGCTGTGTATGTCCTGTATTTTCTCATCCCGCACTATGTTAAAAATGAGGATTCTTGTTTGCAAAATGGACCATAATAGAATATGTTATATCTTCTATGAGGGACGGATATACTGATGTGGACGGAGCATTTTTTGCGGCCCCATTGAAACGAATGGGTCTGCATCCAATCCTCAAAAAATGCATGTTGGACAAAGCATGATGCCTTATATTGTTTTTGCATATTAATCATTATTATTGTTGCTGATATTTTTTATAACTAGCTTTTTTCTTTTTTTTATTTATCCTCTTAAATAATGAAATTGCATGGTTTTAATGCCCTAGACATAAATGTTTTTGAGATTCTGACACCCTAGCGACTCCTTAATTGCTTTTGACATACAGAGACTTCTGGCATGGTGTGATCTCTGACCAATCAGTATTCTTAGTGCATGACAAGCCGTAGCCGTGCAGGGAAAACAGAAATTCTATATTCTCCTGCCATTAGCAGCTGGAGAATTATTTATTAGAGATGTGCTGGAAAGAAATGAGTATTTCTTGAACGGCAGGGGTCCTAGGCGTTACATGAACAAGCTATTTCCCTTTGTATTTAGATGGCTTAATAAGATATCTACATTTACAACTGTATATATGAGCAGACAAATGGTTCATGGACATTCCATGAGGAGTCTGCAACCTCTACCTCTGGCTGTTGTGAATCTATAACTACCACTATGCCCTGACAATGTTGGTAGTTGTAGTTTCACAATGATTATATTGCAATGGACTGAAAACCACACATGATCCCCAGTGGCCTCCATTCCGATGCCTCCTGGTTCAGACATGACAACCAGGAAATACCCGTCTAAAGGCGGAGCAACTGAAAGGTTGATCATTGCAAACAAATGTTCTCGATAATTGACCCATTTAAAGGTGTCGGCACTGGCGCAGTTCTCATAAATCATAATTTCTGGCAATAGGTTGTCCGCAATGTGGTCTGCTGCCCAGAAATAATAAATCTGTATGAGGGTGAGCGATGGCAGTAGCAATCATTTGTCTCTATACAGGGAAAGAGAGTGCTGCATGTAGAGAGTGCACTGCAGTCGGCAGTTATGAGGAACAAAAAGTTCTTTCCCAATAATTGCCAGACTTGGCACATGTAAATGTGCAGTAAGGCCCACTCAGCCAGTCACTGGCTGAGCAAACATCTACTGTAATTTCTTGGTAATTTATTTGGCATTCAGCCTGGATAGGGTAATCAAGATGGGCAGGACTCTATCAGTGTTGGAACGGTAGTGGAGGGGAATTTATGAGGGTGAGTGTTGATTCTTTTATTATTTCAAGTCAGTCTGACCACTTTACTAGAAATTGTGCCACACTGGAGAGCCCACTACTAGGACCCAATCCTATCTTTTGAAAAGAAGCTGCACATGTACAACATCTTCTCCATGCTCTGCAAGTGCACTCAGCTATTTTTGGAAGTCCCATATCAGTGGAATGGATAGCAAGCTGAAAAAGAGCAGTCATCCTTTCATTCACTACTATAGAACTTCTGAAAATAACCAAGCCAGTGCCCAGGTATTTTTGTAACTCCCATAGCGGTGGGTGGAGGGTGGCCATGCAAGCCTATCTTGCAGTCCCTTAACTTTGGGGCCTTGTTCTTGAGATTGGAGTGGGCCTCATAGGTGGGACCTACACTAGATTTTAGGGATAGACCATAAATGTCCCAGAATTACTTTCATTGTGCACCAGATGGTATCTTCTTAATGCAGTGCCATCTGGTGTTTACCCTTAGATTAGGGAGAGCTCACATCTCCATTTCATGTTCTTCTGATCCACCAGAACAGGGAAAAAAACAGTACCCTTTAAAAAAAAATAAGCTCCTGTTGCACATTTGTCATCGGTTTGAGCCATTTAAGTCTGAGATCTATTTTTTTAGATAGAAAAAAATTACTGCATCAAGGACTTTTTTTCCATCTATAAAAACAGATGTCAGATGGAAATTTTTGTTAAAGGATCCTTTTTTTTACAGGATTCATTTTTTTTACAGTATCTTGTTTGTTCTTGTGACGGATCAGAAGAGTGGAAAATGAAACAAAAATGTGAACTCTCCCTTACCTTACAAATAATGCCATGTAGTGGTACTGGTTATGCCATACTTCAACTAGAATATATTAGAAAGTTACAGCATTCTCTAGTTTCTTTTCATTTTTTTTATAGAAACATATTTATACATTTTACAAAATAATAATAAAAAAAAATCCTGGATACAGCATCTGTCAACAAATTATGGTTCAGGATTGCTAAATGCATGAGCATATTTCAAATTTCATATTATATACTGTAGCTGTATTTCCTCAGTAGGAGAAACATGGAACCATTATTCATCCTCTTAACCTTCATAGTCTGATACGCAGGACATTTGGGAAAAGCTAGAATGCCAGGACGACAAATTTTCCAATTTAAGTTTTTTTCTTTTTTCTTTTCCCAATTTTCCATGACTGTTTGCTACCTGATAGACCATGCTTTTATTATACTTTATTGATGCCAAGTTAACATTTCCCAGTGGCAGACTGGCCATACAGGTATGGTTCTCAGGCAAGCGGCAACCCACTGATCCTTAAGTAGAGTAGTTAAAGGGGTATGATATGCCTGGTAGAGTTTCCAGCTACTAATGTGCCCTGTAGCCCAGCAGAACCCAAGAAGAGGGACTTAGAGCACTGTGAGTCTTTCTCTAGGGGTGTAATGCAAATTCCCTCTTTTATTTTTTTAATTTTTTCTTATGTTTTTTATGGTATAATATTTTGTCTGTGTTCTTTTTCCTCCATGTATGTGGGATCTCTTTTTTAAATTCACATGCCTTGGGTTGGAGGTTGTGATTTTAATCTTTTTTTTTCCAGACAAGTTGGAATCTTCGTGTATTGACTATATATTTTTGGTTCTATATTTTATTTGATAATGAACTTGGTTGACTGTTATTTTCTGTCTTAACGGTTCTTAGATTGATGTGTTTTTTGACTATTTCTCATGAGGTCTAACACTCGGATGAGCTATCTGTTTTCATTAGCTTTCTCAAATTGTATTTCTCATGCTGCAAAGAATTTCACTTTTTTTCATACTCGGTAGACTATGATTTTTATTCCTATTTCTGTTTTTTGTTTAGTAGAAATGTATCTTTTTTTTTTCACATGTGCATCTTGCCGGTGATTATAGACTTCCATGCGAAAGGTGTCTCAACCCGTTTGTGTGGTGGATTCTATGAGTTACACAGTTTAGGCACCTGTGTAGTTGCTCCTTTGTATCGTAATTGCACAATTGTTGCTTTTGGCTTAGTAGAATCACAGAGTTTGTGCTTTGAAATGCTTAATTTGATTCATTTAGAAAACATATAGGGTCTGTATGGTAGAGAACATAAGTTATTATCAGTTAATAAGAAATAGATTATTTTTGTTGAATTTCTTTTTAATTGGGCTAAATAAGCATTTAGAAAAATTATTGACAAAATCATTGAATTTCTAAGAATATCTGTTAAAACACCTCCTACAGAGGGCAACCATTACATTTGTACGTAGCACATAGGTGCTGTCAGATGAGCTTTATTATTATTATTATTTCTTTGTCTGCATTTTACTAACTGGCAAATACAGTGCTTACCTACTACATATTTATATTCCTTATTTATATTAAATATTGTGAGATCATCTACTGGATACCATAGTAGGGATACTCTACCTCTGGATTAAGGAGAATCCCTTCTATGGTGCAATATCGGATGCTGCACCATATGGGGCACTCAATTTGCCACCAAATAGGTTCTGTGAATATGTCAAGAACTTAACTAGCTGTAATCCTGTGGTGTCTTCCTTTCCACCAAGTATCTGTCTCTCTGGTCCATGTAGTGGTGCTGGGGGAGATCAGGAGCCACTGATAATCCAGTCATACAGCCAGAGGGTTTACATTTCAAGCAGCCAAGCCCTTGTTGATTGACCTATCAGACATAGGAGAAACACACTGGGGTCTGTGAGATATTAAAGGGGTTCTCTGGGAATTAATAAAATAAAAATACTTAATTATTACTTTATGATAAATAGGTTCCCAAATACCGTTCATTAGTTATAATGGCTCGTTTTGCCTACTGAGCAGTCATTAGGAGAAAAAAAAATTATAATAAGAGCAGTAAGACTATGGAACTTTCTGCCTGAGGAGGTTGTGATGGTGAATTCACTAAAAAAGTTCAAGAGGGGCCTGGATGTATTTCTGGAGGGTAATAATATTATAGGTTATAGTTACTAGAGAGGGGTCATTGATCCAGGGAGTAATTCTGATTGCCTGATTGGAGTCAGGAACAAATTTTTTCCCCCTAAAGTGGGGAAAATTGGCTTCTACCTCACAGGGGTTTTTTGCCTTCCTCTGGATCAACTTGTAGGATAACAGGCCCAACTGGATGAACAAATGTCTTTCTTCGGCCTTATAAACTAGGTTACTAGGTTACTAAAATGGCCGGCGTTCTACTAGTACACCAAAACCTGTCCTTATCACACAGGAGGACAAGTCACTTCACAGCAATTAGGAAAAGAGATGCCTCATCCTCCTCTCTGCTCTGACTGTCAGGGATTATGATCCTGAATACAGGTGAATCTGTGTGGGAATGGAGATGATGAGGAGACATGAGAGAAGGATGGGATGTGGCTAATAAGCATCAGCACTTGTATGCAGCCTCCATTACCACATATCCACATCAGTCTGTCCTGTCCATCCTCTCTGTACTTCGTTTCTCCTTTAAACTAAATTTCCCAGAGATTCATCTAGAGATTCAAGTTCTTGTCAGCTGTATTCAGGACCATAATATCTGATAAGCAGAGCAGAGAGGAGGATAAAACAGCTCTTTAGCTCACTGATGTGAAGTAACTTGTCCTGCTGTGTGATTAGGACAGGTTTTGTGTGTACTGATAGGATAACGGCCATTTCGTTTCCCCTGATGATTGCTCCCCACACAAAATGAGCCATTATGACTAATGAAAGGAATTTTGGAATATATCTATGATAAAGTAATATTTAAGTATTTTCATTTTCTTAATTCCTGGAAAACCCCTTCAATACAGTGATAGGTTGTGGTTTTAATCTCAGTAAGTTATAGATTATCAATAGAGATGAGCGAGCACTAAAATGCTCGGGTGCTCGTTATTCGAGTCAAATTTTTCTTGATGCTCGGGTGCTCATTTCGAATAACGAACCCCATTGAAGTCAATGGGAGACTCGAGCATTTTTTGCAGGGAACCAAAGCTCTGCACAGGGACAGTTGCGTGAAAACCTGGAAACCTCAGAAAATGATGGAAACACCACGGAAATGGACAGGAAACAGCAGGGGCAGCATGCATGGATGCCTCTGAGGCTGCCTAATCGTACCATTACCCCACATTTTGGCCAACAGCCTTGGGGTGACCCTCAAGACAATTGTGCTGACCCAGACCAATATGGGCAAGGCACATGCGCTGGCACATGTTAGGAAAGCACCCAACTAGGTGCAACGAAGGTCCATCGCTGCCTGCGGGTGACACCACTGCCCATGCTGGCACCGCTGTCCTATCCCCTGCCCCACGACACAGGCATAAGCCTGACACAGCGTGGTGACAGCGTGGTGGTGACACCAACAAGTGACCAAGTTAGATTGAGGTAGCAGGTGAACCACCCAAAAATTTACCCTGACACAGCAAGTGAGACTGAGGTAGCAGGTGAAGCACTTAAAATTTTACCCTGACACGGAATGGCGGTGAACGTCAGATGCCGCCTGCATGAGATTAGGGATAGAGCTGCTGTCTGTCAGGGAGAGTGTTAGGGCCTCAATTTAGATGTTGGATAGGCAGGAATCACCCACAAAGAACCCAACAGCCCTTCTAAGGGCTACAAGCACCTTTTTTTTGTCTCCTCCTGGCTGCTGCATGAGATTAGGGATAGAGCTGCTGTCTGTCAGGGAGAGTGTTAGGGCCTGAATTTAGATGTTGGTTAGGCAGGATTTACCCACAAAGAACCCAACAGCCCTTCTAAGGGCTACAAGCACCTTTTTTTTTTGTCTCCTCCTGGCTGCTGGCTGGGACTTGTAGTGCAGCTACCACCATCTCGGCTGCACACTGTTAGGGCGTGAAATTAGAATGTGGTTAGGCAGGAATCATCCACAAAGAACCCAACGCTCCTTCTAAGGGCTACAACGACATTTTCTTTTGGCCTCCTCTCGGCTGCTGGCTGGTGGCAGAAGGGACAGCATGTGGTCCACACAGACCCAAAAGAAATTGCCCAAAGTCCTCTCAGTACTCATTTTTGCTGCTGCTGTACCTTGGCTTGCTGGGATCTGTAGTGCAGTCTTGGGAATACGGTTTTTCTCTCAGTTATATATATACTACAGTCCAGTGAACAATTATGTCGTGTGCTGTACAGTAGAGTCAGTCTAGGGTATACATTTTTTTCTCTCAATTAGATATCCTACAGCGCAGTGAAATATTCTGTCGTGTGCTGCACAGTAGCCGGAGTGTAGAAAATATACGTTTTTTTTCTCTCAGTTATATATCATACAGTGCAGTGAAAAATTGAGTGATTTGCGGTACAATAGCTGCCGTCTAAAGACTACGTTTTTTCTCTCAGTTATATATACTACAGTGCAGCGAAAAAGTCTGTTGTGTTCTGCACACTAGCCGGAGTCTACAAAATATATATTTTTTCTCTCATTCATATATCCTATAGTGCAGTGAAAATTTGTCTGGTGTGCGTTATACTAGCGGCAGTCTAGAGAATAAGTTTTTTCTCTCAGATACATATAATACAGTCCAGGGAAAAATTCTGTGGTGTGTGGTACACTATCCGCAGTCTAGAGAATACGTTTTTGGCCTCAGATATTAATTCTACAGTTTAGTGATTACACAAAATGTTTAACCCAAGGGCTAAGGGTCTCTAAGGGAGCAGTGGAACGCCGCAGAGTTTCGCTCCCTAGCTTCATCTCGCAACTTACAAGGTCACGTGGTACACCACTATTGAAACCACAACAGTGCGAACAGGTGATGACGTGGATAGCGGATAATGTGTCCAAGTAATTTATCCACCACCCAGTCTTCCACACAGTCCACCCACTTTAGCCAAGGGAGTAGACCTCTGGCTCCCCCAGCTCAACCTCCTTCCCCTGACCAATGCGGTTACTGAGAAGGTCCACCTAACCACGGACACGTGGACAAGTTCTGGCGGGCAGGGACACTATATCTCCCTGACGGCACATTGGGTTAACTTGGTGGAGGCTGGGATCGAGTCTGACCCTGGGGCCGCTCATGTAATGCCCACACCAAGGATTGCGGGGCCTACCTCGGTCACGTTTTCTCAGACTTATTATGCCTCTTCCTCCAACACCTCCTCCTCCTCCTACTCTCAAATACAATCTGTGAGCATGGCGCCTTCAGTCGGTACCTCTAGGCGCAGCAGCACTGCCGTGGGTAAGCTCCAACAGGCGGTGCTGAAACTGCTGAGCTTAGGTGACAAGAGGCACACGCCCAAGAGCTGTTACAGGGATCACGGCGCAGACCGATCTTTGGCAGGTGCCGCTGAAACTCAAACCAGGCATGGTTGTGTGTGACAACGGGCGTAACCTGGTGGCGGCTCTGCAACTCGGCAGGCTCACACATGTGCCATTATACACCAATACTATTTCCCAAAGTAACAACCCATATAAACACTGCATATAAAACCTGCCTGGCCCACGTGTTCAATCCTGTGGTTCAGCGGTTCCTCAAGACCTACCCCAATTTGTCTGATTTGCTCACCAAGGTGCGACGCAGCTGGGCGCATTTCCGCATGTCAACCACAGATGCTGCCACTCTCAGGGCAGTGCAACGGCGCGTACAACTGACTGCTAATCGACAGTTGTGCGACGTGCCCACACAATGGAATTCCACATTACACATGTTATCCAGGGTTTACCAGCAGTGAACAGCAATTCTAGACTGCCAGATGACAACATCCACAAGAACTGGTAGTCAGGTTAGTCAGCTTCTTCAAGTGTACAATGAGGAGTGGACGTGGATGTCTGATATCTGTCAGGTGTTAAGCAACTTTGAGGAGTCAACACAGATGGTCAGCGGCGATGCCGCCATTATCAGCGTCACCATCCCGCTGCTTTGTCTGCTGAAAAAGTCACTGCTCAGCATGAAGTCAGAGGCTTTGTGCTTGTCACAGGAGATGGGGGAAGAAGATACGTTGCTTGATAGCCAGACCACCCTCAGGTCTGTTTCTCAGCAAGTATTCAAGGAGGAGGAGGATGAGGAGGAAGAGGAGGAGACTGTTGGCGAGACTGAAGAGGGTACCTATGCTCATTCCTTCTTATCTGTTGAGTGTGTATGGGCTGAAGAGGAGGAGTTGGAGGAGGGGGAAATGGAGAGTCAGCCTTTGAGGAGATTATTGCGTGTTGGGACTTTGGCGCACATGGATGACTTCATGTTAGGCTGCCTTTCCCGTGACCCTCACGTTAGAAGCATTTTTGACAACACCGATTACTGGGTGTTCACCCTACTGGACCCCAGGTGCAAGCAGAACTTTTCCACTCTTATTCCTGTAGAGGAAAGGAGTATTAGAGTGAATCAATACCAACAGTCCCTAGTGCACAAGCTGAAACTATCCTTCCCATCTGACACCACTAGTGGCAGAGGACGTAGTTCTGATGGCCAACTCGCGGGGGAGAGCAGGGGAGCAGGCAGCTTGTCAAGCACTGGAAGGGGAACACTCTCCAAGGCCTTTGCAAGTTTTATGGCACCCCAGCAAGACTATGTCACCCGTCCCCCAGTAAGGGGGGGAGCTGTTCAGAAAGATGGTGAGGGAGTACCTAGGTGACCATACCAACATCCTGCGTGATCACTTTGCTCCATACAACTACTGGGTTGCACAGCTGGACACATTGCCCGATCTGGCGCTGTACGCCTTGGAGGTGCTGGACTGCCCTGCCACTAGCGTGTTGTCAGAGCGGGTCTTCAGTGCAGCTGGTGGCATCATCACTGATAAGCGTACACGCCTGTCAACTGACAGCGCTGACAGGCTGACGATTATTGAAATGAATAAAGCCTGGTTTTCACCGGAATGCAAATCTCCACTGGGGTAAAGCAGCTCAACATGAAGATTCTTTATGTATCCTCTCCTCTTCCTCCTCTTCGCACCCAAACACTGAGCCAACAGGCAATGTTTTTGAGGGCCAACTGGCGCTCTATACAAACAATGTTTACGGAGGTCCACCTACAGGCCCTCTCTTCAATAAATTTTTTAGGAGCGTCAACTACAGACACTCAAAAACAATTTTATAGGAGGGTCAACTACAAACACTCCAAAAACAATTTTACAGGAGGGTCAACTACAGACACTCCAAAACATTTTTTTAGGAGGGTCAACTTCAGACACTCCAAAACAAATTTTTGAGAGGCTCACCTACAACCATTTGACTGCAATCTCAGTCTGACCAAGGCATTGGTGGTGTCACCGCCATGCTGTGTCAGTGTAAAATTTTATGTGCTTTACCTACTACCTGAGTCTAACTTGGTCACTCTGTTGTCACCGCCATGCTGTGTCAGGGTAAAATTTTATGTGCTTCACCTACTACCTGAGTGTAACTTGGTCACTCTGTTGTCACTGCCATGCTGTGTCAGTGTAAAATAGTATGTGCTTCACTTACTACCTGAGTGTAACTTGGTCACTCTGTTGTCACCGCCATGCTGTGTCAGTGTAAAATTTTATGTGCTTCACCTGCTACCTGAGTGTAAGTTGGTCACTCTGTTGTCACCGCCATGCTGTGTCAGTGTAAAATTTTATGTGCTTCACCTGCTACCTCAACTTACTTGGTCACTTGTTGGTGTCAACACTAGAGTGCGGCTACTATACCGCACATGACAAAATTGTTCACTGCACTGTAGTATATATAACTGAGAGAAAAAAAGGAATTTTTAGACTGCGGTTATTTTACAGCAAACCACTATATTTTTCAATGGACTGTAGTACATATAACTGAGAAAAAAACGTAGTCTTTAAATGGCGGCTATTTTACCGCAAAGCACTCCATTTTTCACTGGACTGTAATACATATAACTGAGAGAAAATACGTATTTTATAGACTGACGCTGCTGTACAGCACACTAGAGAATTGTTCACTGGACTGTAGTACATATAACTGAGAAAAAAACGTAGTCTTTAAATGGCGGCTATTTTACCGCAAAGCACTCCATTTTTTACTGGACTGTAATACATATAACTGAGAGAAAATATGTATTTTATAGACTGACGCTGCTGTACAGCACACTAGAGAATTGTTCACTGGACTGTAGTACATATAACTGAGAAAAAAACGTAGTCTTTAAATGGCGGCTATTTTACTGCAAAACACTCCATTTTTCACTGGACTGTAATACATATAACT
The DNA here is from genome assembly GCA_900303285.1 of Rhinella marina. Classification (NCBI taxonomy): domain Eukaryota; kingdom Metazoa; phylum Chordata; class Amphibia; order Anura; family Bufonidae; genus Rhinella; species Rhinella marina. The sequence continues at coordinate 34,692 of ONZH01016579.1, forward strand.
GAGAGAAAATACGTATTTTATAGACTGAATCTGATGTACAGCACACTAGAGAATTGTTCACTGGACTGTAGTACATATATATGAGAAAAAAATGTAGTCTTTAGACTGCGGCTATTTTACCGCAAACCACTCCATTTTTCACTGGGCTTTAGTATATATAACTGAGAAAAAATGTAGTCTTTAAATGGCGGCTATTTTGCCGCAAACCAGTCCATTTTTCACTGGACTGTAGTACATATAACTTAGAAAAAACGTATTCCCTAGACTGACGCTACTGTACAGTACACTACATAATTGTTCACTGGACTGTAGTGTATAGAAATGATAGAAAAAAATGTATTCCCTAGACTGCACTACAGATTCCAGCAAGCCAAGGTACAGCAGCAGCAGCAGCAAAAATGAGTACTGAGAGGACTTTGGGCAATTTCTTTGGGGTCTGTGTGGACCACATGCTGTCCCTTTCTGCCACCAGTCGCTGTGCACTGTGTGCAGCCAAGATGGCGGTAGCTGCACTACAAGTCCCAGCCAGAAGCCAGGAGGAGACCAAAAAAAAAGGAGCTTGTAGCCCTTAGAAGGGCTGTTGGGTTCTTTGAGGATGATTCCTGCCTAACCAAAATCTAAATTGAGGCCCTAACACTCCCTGACAGACAGCAGCTCTATCCCTAATCTCATCCAGGCGGCGTCTGAGGCGAGCAGCGCGCGACCAGATTCTTATATTCCCAGGTCATCTGATCTGGCCAGCCAATCCCTGCTATTGACTTGTAGGGGCCCCACGTGATGCAAGGAGGTACCAAAGACTCTCCTGCGTGTTGATTGGCTGAGAAAAGGCGCCCGAGTAGCGAGCATATGCGAATACCCTAATGCTTGAATGAGCACCAAGCTCGGACGAGTATGTTCGCTCATCTCTAATTATCAATAAAAATTGTTTTAATTTCCTAAATTACTCATATGTACATGTATCACATACATAACTGATATGTGGTAAATTAGATATTCATTGCCCTAGTGGCCTAAGTATATATGCTATGTAACTGTATCCTCCACCTATTTGGATCTAATTGGCTGTTCAGAGTTGTTTCTGGATTAAACCTTTGTCTGCTGATTCAACTGTAGTTTGGATCCTGCTTGCTGAGTACTTTCTTTTACCTCACTGGTCATTCTGGTAGGTCTGCTTCTAATGAACTTGCAGTTTTCTGCTACCTTACTCTGCACATTTAACCTAAGTCCCTAGTTCCCATTTTCACCCAGCCTCATGGCAGGGTCTGGTGAAGGACCTAATGTTGGCCATAGCTTCATAACAACTGGAGTGGTTAAAAAAGGCTAGTAGCAGTTTTTGAGTTTTGCTAGCTGTGGTTCCAGATGGAGAGCATAGCATTTCCTTACATATGTCATGCCATTGACATGACATTATTTCACTTTTTTTGCCTTATATGTCAGAAACAGGGCTCCATAACATTAAATTTGAGCTCTTGGCTCATTCTGGTAAAGCAACTTTCAGAGATTTACAGTACTATATAGACATATTTGTACTGTGTGTCTCCTACCAACTTACATTTATGCAAATTTTAGTACTGTATATACTGTAGTTCTAGCTTTAGTTAATTTGAACTGTACTATAGGTCACTTATAGGTAGTGAAGTGCTCTGGTGAATGGAATTTTGAGAGAAGACGTGTTTCACAGTTTTATTTTTTCCCCATAAATTAATAGTACAAGTGAATTTAAGAAACTTTGCATTATATATTATAAGAGAAAATTCCTCTTGTCAGGCTCCTCTCCTGCTTCCCCTTCTCTTTACTAACTCATAATTCAATGCTTAGATTTGTCTTCACTGGAGACAAGCTGCCTGCTCACTGAAGGATCCAAATACATAGAAACTTTAGAAGAGGGGAGGAGGGGGACAAGAAGGGAGGAGCTGCTGCAGACAAGCAGAGACAGAGAGACTGACACAGAGAGACTACTGCTGGTTTGTATGTGATTTAGTGTCTTAATTCACGGCTGGATTCACAACTAAACTGCTCATGCAGTGACTGGGTTTGAGGTGACCCCAACACTATGCTTGATCCCTCGGACACTGTCGAGGTGTCACCATGTGTTGCTGCACTCTTTAGAGAATGCATCCCATAGTGCACCCCAATTGAAAATAAGTCCAGAGAGTCTAAGAATAGACCATCACTTTGGTAGTCCTAGTGAACACCCTTAAAGGGAACCTGTCAGCTCCGAAATACCCCCTGAACTAGAGTAATAGATGTAGAGTGTAAGTGGTGCTGAATCCGATTACGTAAGTTTTATCTTCATACTCACTTCCATTCCGACGCTGTGCTCCCAAAAACCGGCAGTAAAATGCACTCAGTGGACTCTTCTTTGAGTCCTCTCCATTATGTAAGTGAGCACTGGAGTCCACTGAGTGCATTTTACTGCTGGTTTGTCAGAGCACAGAGTCAGAATGCAAGTGAGCATGAAGATAAAAATTACATAACCGGACTTGACGTCACTTACCCTATATACCGCTTACTCTAGTTCGGAAGGTGTTTCAGAGCTGACTGGTTCCCTTTAAGAGGATTGTTTGGCTACTTAAACTTTTTGCTGCCCAGCTCGGATTAGTGTAAAATAATCAAACAAGGGATACTTAACTTACTGGTCCCATGTTGCTCTTGTTGTGACATCTAGTCTCTGCCATTCTCCAATACCTGTTCCTGCCAACGAGACGGGTCACTGCAGCCAATGAGGTGTCAAGAAGGACAGGATATAGAACCAATAAAGTTACAAGATAAGTATTAGAATGGAATTGGCAGAGAAATAGTAAGGTGAGTTTTTTGTTCTGTTATGAGCTGGTTTTAAAAAAAAAATCCAGTAGCTGGACAACCCCTTTAACTTATCTGATGTCAAAGGCCACCAATGGTATCCAATATAGACCTTTCTGACTCTATTAGTCATTTTCTGAGAGACATTTCTATGCCTCTTAAACAAACTGCAGGTAGGAAAAAAGAAAAAAAAACACTTCTTATCATGTCATTGCATGTGGCACAGTAATTTAACTTTTCTTGAAGTGGCTGTTTATCTGACATAAGTGACAATATAAAATTAACAGACCATAGGATAATTCACTAGACCTTGAAGAAACTTATAAAGTTCTCAGCTTTTTTTGTGTATGGCTGCTATTGTCATCCTTAAGACCTCCATTCTGGCGCTCAGTAAACGGTCGTGTAATGGGGACCATTCAAACACATTCACGATTAATCACAGATAATGAAATATGCAAATGTATTTTCACTTGGGAGCATGAAAATTTTAATGGTCAAAAAGTTCAGCGCGAGCAGCCCTAATAATCTTTGCTGTTCTTTGTTATTCTGATTTTGCTATCAGAAGCTTTATGTTCTCTAACAAGACATAGGTAAAGACTAATTTGGCATTGGCTGACAAAGTAAAAAAAAAGTGGGAGTTCCAAAAATTCAGGATGATTGTAGAAGCAACAGTTGAAGCAACAGTTGAATATCTACCTTAAATATTTCCTCCCTTTGTTTTATAAAAATCTTGTTTTAAGATGGTTTGATAAGGCCAACATATTGATAGGTCATTAGTACAGCATTGGTGAGTCCAACATCCAGCACCTCCACAGATCAGGTGTTGGCAGCAGTTGCATGTTCTCAGATACTACAACTGATGTTCTTACTCTAGGAGCATCAGCTTTAGTACCTAAGAACGGCCACTATACATTGTACAGAGCCGTGATGTTCCAGTTCTGTACACTGTTTACTTCTTGAACCTGGAGCTGTTAATCCAGGAAAACTACTTTAAGGGTCTTTAATGAATGGGAGAATTTATCAATATAGGTGAAACTTAAGAACAGTGCAACAGTCTCTTCTCCCCAGACAATTTCATCAATGGGCCTCCTGTCCCAGTAATGAATTTTCCATAGACTAGGAGCAACAGTAGGTCAGAACTGACTAGGGGCTGGGGCTACTGAGTTGATCATGCAAAGTCAGTTTTGAATCTCTCAGCATTTGTTTCCCCAAGTGGTGCCTGTTACATGGCACCCATCCTGTTGAATCTGACATTGTCTCTCTCTCCCCATTTACTCTCTTTTTTTTCTCTCTACCTATCTATCCCCTCTTTCTCTCCCTCTCTATCTCTTTATTTATCTCTTTCTCTCTTCCCCCTCTCTCCATGTCTTTCTCTCCCTTTCTTTCTCTCTCTCTTTCCACCTCTCTCCCCCTTCCTCTCTTTCTCTTTCCACATGAAATCTGTTCACTGTTTTGTTAGAATTGGACCCAAATGGAATTTCAGGAAATTTGCTTATCTCTACTAGATCATTTGAGAGACACACGTTAAGCTTGGGGTTCGTTTTGTTTTTTAAAATCCAATTGTAATATACTGTTCATGTTTATGATTGACTCAGTCCCATCAGAGTCCATGGTTTTTGGAGGCTTACTCTAGTATCCATCACTATTGTTGACTAAAACTCCAGAAACCCAATGGAAACCTGATGGGACCTTTAGTAAATGGCATCTGTCAATGGGATCTGGAAGGTAGGACGGTAATGTCAGCAGAGTCTAATCCAACTCCTGAAGATAAAATTAATTTACAAAATTGGAAAATGCTCCCATCCTACACAATTACATATACAAGAATGCAGACAATGTATTCTAACTATAAAGTCTAAAATGTATGGTACATTACAGAAATACAAAGTCTTCTAATTAATATCCATTCTAGCAATATTCTAATATAAATAAGGGAACAGAACGGATTCAGACAGTGACATCTTAACGAGAAAGCCTCCAATCCCTGGGAATATCACAGAGAACAGATTACTATAGTTCCTTTATGTACAGTATATTTCCCTCTAAATTACCTTATTAAGAATTATATAAATTACCCTCTCTATAATGCCGAATGCAGTATTCTTTACAGTCTATATGGAAAGCTGAAGTTCTCCTGTGGGCGTGCGATATCGAGACTGAGCGAACCATTCAGGTAAATGGATCGCCTCCAGCAGTTTTTTAGATGGCTTACTAGAGGGTTTTATGGTATCGTAAAATCTTGCTCAAAGTAGAAACCATGATGGAATTTAATGGAAAGTTCTACTGTGCTACACGGGAGGCATAAGTGGCATGAGAAATGCACATTTCAGTTGCCCCATATTTATTTTATTTTTCCAAAAAGTAAGTAGTATTTATCACTATGGGCTGTGAAAAATTTTGAAACGAAAATGATAGGTTTCCAAACAATGCAGTACAATTCTATAGTTGGAAACAGACTGTTTTTGGATTATTAATGATTGTAAAGTATTACACCATGGTGCACGTAAATGCTGCATGGTAGTTATGAGGCACAGTCTTTAAAAGAGTTGTCCTACTTCTACAAATGGCCTTTATCATGTAGAGAAAGTTAATAGAAGGCACTTACTAATGTATTATGAGTGCTTGTAGGCAGCCACTTTTTCCTCTTTGATATGAGCAGTGTATACTGTGATGAAAAAATTAATCCAGCCAGCAAAGGAGGCAATAAGGACAATCACAATACATTAGTAATTGGCTTGTATTAGCTTTCTCTACATGATAAATGCCACTTGCTGAGGTGAGACAACCCTTGTAGGCTCAAGGCTAGGTCTTTCATAAGAGACCAAACTTCTAAACCATATAGATTGTGTAGACATATAGTTTACATACAGTTGGATACATAGATAATTATGAGATAAAAATTGGACCTCTAGATTGCTACATATAAGATAGATAGATAGATAGATAGATAGATAGATAGATAGATAGATAGCACTGGTAAATGGAAACTCATCCCCCATCAGGGGCGTAACCACCATAGCGGCAGACCATGCGACTTCTATGGGGCCCAGGGCAAGAAGGGGCCCAGTTGGGATCATCCCATCTTCTACTGGGGATGAAAACTTGGTCAGGACTCTACCCTTTAAATAAACAACGTTTAGCAAATGAAGCAGTGGAAAAAATGGTCCAAGGGTCACTGAAAAGGGTTTAGGCAGAAACCCTTCTGTCCTGTGTCCTTCTGTCCTGGTTTGATCCTTGCTATGGGGCCCTTACTTCTCTATGTACTCCACTGTCCCTCATCAATACAGAGTTAAGCCACCTATGTGTATCCAATGTGAAGATGATCACTACTAGGTCTACTAGTGCTGAGTAAAGAAAATTATTTGGGCTGTGTTTTGCATGTGCCGGTGGTCTCTTAATTTAGGTCTTGGAATGGACTTTCACAAAAATCTAGGTTTTTTATTTGATTGAGATAAGATAGGGTTGAACATTCATAACTTCTCATACACGTCAATGAGCTGTAATGGTATGTGTCTCCTTCCTGGTGTTGTGCGGACGATGGTTCATGTTCTTTATGCCCTATTTGATGCCGACTCTGGCTTTACTATACTTGTAGTTCGTGTGAGGACATTATTAGCATAGTGGATACATTTTCACATTGTACTACTCTCCTCAAAGCCTTGCCAAGTACATTATGTATTACAATCCATTGTACTGAAAATTCCTGTAATTTCAGCATAAAATTAGCATAATAATATCCCAGCATGCTCTTCTTTTCACAGAAGAGATCTGAATTGGAATACAATCAAAATGTTTTGTATACTTTGGAGTTTATAATCTCTATTCTGAATGGCTAATCGTCCGAAACATTGTACAATTCTGTGCTTAGCAATTATAGCAGCAAGTAACGTGCAATCAGGGAATGGCCCTCTGCGCCTCCCGCAGTTGTTATCCTTATATTATCCTTTATTTAGAAGGTACGAGCATCATACACCACCCTGTACATTACTTTATAGACAGGTGTGAGTATAACTTTAATGGGCAACACAGATGCCTTCAGCTGCCAAGTGCACGTGAAACAAGTCAGCCAGTTTCATAGGTACAAAACTGCTGACAGATGCCCTTTTTCCAAATCCCATCAAATTTACACCAGTCTTTATATGATGATTCTGTAGAGGTAACAGTTGCACCCAGGTCCTGTCATCTGATCCTGTGCTACATAAGAACACATACTGTATTATAAATAGTACCTTGTAGGTAGGGAGCACAATTTCATAAGTAATGACCAGAAACGACATGTTAACTACTTGCTGACTGCCCATTGACTATATTCATCAGGGTGGTCAGCACATATCTCTGTATGGATATTTTAAAATGTCCATACAAAGACTGTAGCTGAGAAATATTCATGCAGCTCTAGGAGCGAGGGGCTTACTGTCAGTGACAGCACTGGCTACTCACAGACCGTTCTTGCCTTCCTCATTGCTCTATACACCAGCACTCAAGGTGTGCTGTCTATCAGATCAGTAAGTGGCAATCTGGCAATGTAGTGTGCTCTGGTCCCAGCAGTCATGTGATCGTTGGGAGCCAGGAGTCTGCATGAGCTGTTGAGTTTCAGCAGACCCAGATCACCACTGCAGTGAGGTTCTACAGCTCTGTATAATTTTTCTTGGGACTGAAATAAATAAATATATGTGAAAACAAACTTTTAATCTTGTTTTACATTTTTCCTTTTTAGAAAAAAAGTAAAAACAAAAAATACTAAAATAAAAATGACATCAAAATAAAATCCCATGTATCACTGGAAAAAGGCACAAATTATTTACATAACCAAATGGAAAAAATGTTATGGCTTTCAAAGACACATGTACTAATAAAGAAGAGAAAATGTGTCTGGTTAGTAATGGGATACATGACCTGGTCTTGAACTAAATATTAGAGATTCCATCTTAATTGATATAATGAGGGAGGGGTCATATTTGTATCCGCCTTCTCATATTTCCAAGTCGCATACAATGAACACTCTTATGGGCAACCATGTAAAATCTGATTAAAACATGGTCTATTGAGGTGGTTCTATTCAAGAAAATGGCCAAGATTATGGTGGCATAAAAACTCATGGGACTACATAAGTAATTACTGTGATCAACGAGTTTAATGACATCCATGTATGCATCTCTTTGTGTGTGCGCATTTGGTGGTGTTATAAGGGCATGGGTCTGGAACTGATATGGGGTCTATTTGGGGTCTTTGTGTGTGTTATGCGGGAAACCATGGCTAACACTTTGGCTAACGTTAGAGGTGGCTGAATCGGTTCTTTCAAATTCAACATGAATCTTTTAAAAAAAATCAGATTTGTTAAAATCAGAACTTTTTGAAATTTGATTTGGGATACTTTTTTATGAGAGACAGAGAGTTCCCCAGGCATTTGGAGTACTTTGTATTCAGGTAGAATCCATTCATACCTGATTCGAATTCATGACGGAATCAGAAATTCGATTACATTTTAGGAAATTTGCTATTATGTGGAGTATTGTGTCTGGAATTGTTGTGGGAACCCTGTGGATGACATCTTTGTGGGACACTTTGGCACCAGTAAGGCTACCACTGTAAATTGGAGCTGTCACTTCTATGGGGTGCACTAAGGCTAGTGTTTTTACAGGACGTTTTTGTCATGAGAGAATTGACAGAGACCGTCCTATTGTTGTGCTTTGCATGCCTTAAAGTATGATTGTGAGTGCTACTGTAGCACTGTTGCTTTATAAATGTTTTATATCCTCCTTCATGGTAAGAAACCAGGCAGAAGGACATCACCATAGTAAAGTGAAGAAGTAGTGTGGATTAAGATATGCTAGGGTAAAGAACAGGAGGCTACCATCACCAGCTGGAGAAAAGACATCCTAATTTTGGAATATAATAATTTACTATGAATTCAGACTGATTTGAATAATAGAATTTGCTGCGAAATCTAAACCAATTATATGTGTTCTTGTCTTGTCACAAAGCTCAGCTTCTCCCTCCATCTAGACTCATTTTCTTTAGTGTGCGACTATCTTATTCATTCAAATTGGTAACTGTCGACTCTTAATTGCTTTGATGTGGATAAAGAAGTTTAGAAATTGCCTGCCATGTTGACCCCCCCCCACCACCATCCTGGGTAATGTAAGGACATCACAGTGTCCTTACACTCATACATCACACAATGGTAGAACATTATTGTAGCTTTATTGACATTGAGTTGTACAGTAGTGTAGTGTGAGATTTCGATAATAATACCGAGCAGCTGTTTTTCTAAACTGGATGCTTGCAATATTGAGTCATATGTACAATGGTGGAGAGGGCATCACACCTTGGGTTGTCATGAATCTTAGATCTCCTGTGCCATCCAGAGGTGCATTCATAATACTGCACTTACTACTTGGAATCTATCATCTTTGTTATGACTCCCCAACCAGTTAGCTGGAGATTCCATAATGCCTCAGTACAGTATATTGTTTTCTGACCCCACAATGGTTGTCATCTAACAAAGATGAATTTCAGACAAAGGTGAAACTTGAAGCTCCTTGAAAGCTTGTATCCGAGTCCCCAAGCTTATGCCAATTATGGTATTTGTGTACTCCTCTACTACTACAGTATATGGAAGTGAGACCATTGGTTACCATGAGGTACCAGGACTCCACTGTGATTGCAACTCCCCACTCCCAAACATTCATAGATACCAGCGTGTTCACCCTTGGCGTTTTACACGTTTTTTCAGGGCCTTAATTTTTCATTATGCAAATGTATTACATAATTGTCATATCACAGTCACTAGGTGGCCACATGGACACATATATCGTAAACATCTCCTTACACAGTATCACAAAATCATGTTATTTTTCAAAGCTGATTATCTCTCCCCACACAAGACAAGAGGAAAGGTAAGGAAGGACATCTGTACATACCCTATATCTATATTGCTGCCAGATTTACCATTCCATTCCTGGGGGGGAAAAAAACACAGATTTCATATTAGTAAGCATCTAGACAGAATTCATCATGAGTCATTCATATTTTTTAGTTGAAAACACCTTGAGGGTGTATGGCTAGGATGGGACTCCTGGTAAGAGACAGCACAGTCACGGCTGGTCCTAACCCCTTTTTCTATAGGGCAGGAAAAACCTATGAAGAACTGCTTCTCTACAAATATTGCAATGTTAGCAAAGAAGGATTGGAGTCATGCAAAAAGGAAGGGGTAGACAAAGAGACCCTTAAATCATCCAAGAGGTATTCCCAACCCAGTTAATTATGGCAGGAAGTGCTATGATCAGACTCACACAACTGTTTCCATAACTCCACCAGACATGAATGGCTGGCGAGAGCCTCACACATGCACCACCACCTCTCCATTCATATGATACATAACCAGTGTCCACCAGCTTCACCAGGCATGGCTATAATTGGTGGATCAAGGTGGGATCCATTTTGGTCCATACTTTGGGGCTCTCTTTCTGCCCCAGATAGACCTCCATACACTACATACTGACAGCCTATTCTTCTTAAAACCTTTGGTGCCCTCCAGTTCCTTTCTCCTGGTGTATGTAGATTGTAGTTATTTTTTTTATATACTGTGTTGTGGCAGCTTAGAAAAAAAGCCTATGCTTTGTAAACTTTAGCGTGGTGGAATAGATCCTGCAAGAATTGGTAAAAGTAGATGGATATACACATTTATCCCTGACCTTCAGAGAAAGAATTCTGTTAGTTGGGTACTATAAATTTAGTTTCTGCACAGGGAACAGCATAAATGTGCACTTTCTGGATGTAAAAGGCATTTATGCCCCTACCACTGAACAGAGAGAAATAAATCGATCAAATTAATTTCTTCCTGTCACCTCCGAGATTTATTTCCCATACGCCACATCAGACGGTGCAGCTAACATGTAAAGCTTAGTAGAGATGTGCGCCTGCTACGGATTAACCACCTCGCCAATCCTACTTCCAAAGGGCTTTCTGATCCCAAGGTGGCTGTTTTGCATATATTACTATCTCAATGGACAGGTTTTCTGGAGGAGATGGATCAGCTAAAAATAAAGTCTGCTTATGAATAAATATAATGGTTTCTGAACTGTTTTTGCAACTGTTTGTTCCAAGCCTGAACCTTATGGTGCCTAAAAATGAAAAGTAGTTGATTTTTACAGAAATCCCATCATCGGCTGTATTTCCTATTTTAGGATTTACACAATGAGTTGCTTAAAGAAGCTGCCTGTAATTAGTGGCAGACATAGATGGAAGAAGGTCATGTGGACCACATACATAGCCTATGGACGAATGCAAAAAGAGAAATATCTCTCTCAGGGTGAGTTGACTCATGGCATAGTTTCATGCCATGGATTAATACACTGGCAAAAGAAAAGACATGTAAGGCTACTTTCACACTAGTGTTTCTATTTTCTGGTATTGAGATCCATCATAGGGTCTCAATACCAGAGAAAAAGGCTTTCGTTTCATCCCCATACATTGTCAATGGGGCCAAAACAAACCTGAACAGAACGGAGTGCTCCAAAATGCATTCCGTTTGGTTGTGTTCCCATACCGTAGAGCAGCATGCTGCAGTTTTCTTTATATCGTGGGATGCGGAGCAAGACGGATCTGTCATGACCCACAATGCAAGTCGATAGGGACGGATCAGTTTTCTCTGACACAATAGAAAACTGATCTGTCCCCCATTGACTTTCAATGGTGTTCATGACAAATCCATCTTGGCTGTGTTAAACGCTAGTGTGAAAGTAGCCTAAGACAAGCAGATTTTAAAGGAGTTTTGCCTTGTGGTGATATTGATAGCGTTTTTTTACAAAATTTGATTTGGCTGCTTCGCCAAACTTTACAAAAAATTGCTTTGTGATGAATTGCTTTGTCATGAAGTGCATTTCTTTGTAAGTAGTGGGTGTAATGATAGGGAGCTGTGATTGCGTTGCTCCTTGTCATTGTACCATTCAGATGGAGCATGCATACATGATCGCAGCATATAATAAAAATAACAAAAAAAATAGTCGTACTTACCTGATTCATTTGTCATACGCCACCACGAACAGCATTCGGTGTGAGATCTTTAAGCAAGATGGCGGCAGCCAGCACGTGATGAGCAAATTTATAGGGTAAGTAATTTGGCTTTGCAGGGAATCAAATTTATCCTGAGATTCGCTCAACACTAGTCATTAATATCAGATTGTTGCAGATTCAACTCCTGACAATTAGTGATGAGCAAAGTGAGCTTCAGATCCTAGCTCTGAAGTCGCTTTGGTCAAAACTTCTTTTGTACTCTTGGGGATCCAACAAGGAAACACTTTGTGATCTGCTTATTGTCAAGGGACCCTTCTAACCAGTCGGGGTTGATGAAAGTGGACAACCCCTTTAAGAAAAAATGAAGAAAAATAAAAATCAACAAACTGGACATTTCCATCCACTGGTATTTTTTCTTCCCAAGCACAATTAGTTTTCCTATATATAATAAATGATACTCCTTCAAGCACAACCTGCAAACCAGATTGTGGCGGCAGAGTCAAATAATACACAGGAAAGTGAGGGACATAATTCATGACATTTGGTTGATATAATGCATGATGAGGTTATACTATGGTATCCAGACACATATTCGCTGATTTGATTGATTTGATTAATGTAGTCGCCTTTCTTTCTAAGAATAATTACACCTTTCTGGGCATTTTCCATATGATTCCCCATCTGAAATGTAACATAATCGGTTAACATTGTTATAGTCTGACGTTGAGGATTCCTGATTTATTATACATATTAGTTGGTTTTCCTTGGTGGAGGCAGTGAATGTATAAAATCTTGTTATCGGCTAAAATAATGATTGAGTATGTACAGTAAGAAGACAAGGAATTACTGTACTTACTATATGTAAGCTATGTATGGCAGAGAATCTGATGGGAACTAAAAATTCTAAATGCATTTAAAGCCATAGGACACAAAACCTTAATGATTATAAAGGGCACTGACTGAGTAACCACTGTGCCAACCAACCAGTTTAACTTTGGGCTACTCCTAAGGGCGTTATCCTGGTGGTCACATGGTTTTCACTCTTTAACCACCATATAGGGATCTGGCAGGGGAGCCACCAGCCTACTATCTCTTGGAATAGTCCTGATGTGGTTGGCTGCTGACTCACTGGGGTCAGAGACACAGATGCAAAGTAATTTTCTCCTGGGATGGTGGGTGGATACATTGGTGTTTAGGGAACAAGAGCGACAATAGACTCCCAATATTTTATTCTGTGGGAGCTTCATTGAAACATCCTAATTCTGTAGGGTGGGTCAGTGGACTCCTTCAGAGATTTTGTGGAGCACCTTTACAGGAATGAGATAGGTCTAAGATTCATTTGGGAAGCAAGTGAACATTAGATTCCCTCCCTTGATATTAAAATCTCTAAAAGGGAGGGTGGACTCCATACGGAGGTATATAGAAAGCCAACTGCCACTAACAACCTGCTTTGATGGGAGAGTCACCAGCCCCTTCCTTTGAGGAAGGGGATACCAAAAGGCAAATGTGAGAATCAGGAGTAACTGTTTGAGCATCTCTGCCTTTCTGAAACAATCAACAGAAATGAGAGATAGATTCCTGCAAAGATAATATCTGAGAGAGGATCTGAGCAAAACCTACAACCATTTCCTCCCCTTAAATTGCAGGAATTTATTGCAATCTCAAAAACAAAGAATGGAGTAATGTAAAAACCCCTTAATGGCCATGAGCACCTTTGATAACCAAATTTTGAGGAAATATTGGAATATTCTCCAAATGAATCCAGATTTAATTTAGATAGTAACAACTCATCCCTCAATTACTTTCAGAAAAGGTAGATTTATAAAGGACCTGCCATGTGTACTACTCCCCACTCATGCCAGGTGTAAAAAAGGGGTGTGGTGTGGGAGGGGAAGGCGGTTTCATATACCATTTTCTATGCCTCTTTTAGGTGTAGAAACTGGTCTAAATGTAAGACAGCAGAATTCCACAGTGGAATGTAGTGATGAAGTGAAATGCGGTAAGTGAGTGACAGTCCCTCCTGTAATGGTTTCTGATGGGAAGAGATAATGCAGCCCCTGGTTTATAGATCTAGGCTATGAAATTGCATATTGAACCAATAGCACCTAGTTTATTTTGCCCAACAGGGTATGCATTTAAAGCTGGAAGGCATGAAGGAAGGTACAGGGTGTGATAGGAGAGAGGTGGGAAGTATTTAAATGGCGCTTGATTCAAGATGAACATGTGCCTGTTATCTCCATTGCTTGCCTTTACGCAGGGGTAGCCTGAACAAGAAATCCTTTTACAAGGCTACATAATGTTCTACTTGATTAGGACTATTTATTAAGGTTTTGTTTTTTTGTGCATTTTAATATTGGTGGCCTATCCTCAGGACTGTATAACAATAGGTTGGTGGTTTAGAGATCTCAAGCCTACTGAAAAGTTGTCTTTCAACTTTGCTAGTTCATATTTCTAGAAAGTACTTTTCCTGGGCTACAGAATGACTTAACAAGTCGGAGAAGACTTGCTTTCCCATTAGTTATGTCATACTTGTTCTGATAACTATCAAGTGACAGACATGACTTCTTGCTTATTATCATTAGGAAATAAACCTTATTGTTCAAAAGCAGCTCAATACAAGTTGATCCTCCACCTGCCAGAGCATGCAGTCAATTTACGCATCTTACATGTCCACATATATTGTATTATACCGAGATTAAGGACCAGGATAACGGATGGGTGTAGTAATCGCTGCCTTATTTGATATTCATTAGCTTTCCACAAAGTTCTGAATATTTATTACTTATAATTACTTTTGATTTTAATTACTTCTGATGTATCATTTCATCTTTCCTCGTATCATTATCTTAAGCCCAGTGGCAAATGGCAGAGTACAATAAAATCCTGACCCGCTATAAATAGTTTCATTTTAATTGTTTTAATGGGAAATTATTAAATATCATGTAGTTCTGAGAATTATGATAATTAAATCAGCGTTATACAAAACAAGTTTGAAAATCGCATTTCTTCTGCCGAATGTTAACTTTCCAGACTAATTTAATTAAAAAAAGCCCCAAAGAAATACCAAATTATTTCTTTATTTTTTTCTTTAGATATTTAATGAAATGGGGGGAAAAAGTTTGGTAAAAGGTTGCCTTTTAATTTTACTTGCTTTTGTATATTGTACGTGATATAATTACCTGAACTGGAAAAATGCGTAGATGTTACATAAATGTGACACCCCCAGAAATGCATATTGAATTGACACAGAACAGTAAAAATGATATATATATAGACTACTTTATCTATAAAGTTTAAGATTTAGATGGTTTATTATAGACATAGGGTATTTATTAAAATAGGCATTTTACACGCCAGTCTTAGTATCCTAAGCGCTGGAGGTGGATTCGCCAAAGTTATGTAGAGTGCCAAAGTGTACATAACTCTGGCGTATCCACCGTCGGTCTAAATGTAAGCCAGCTTCCTTGCTGATGTTGATTTAGAACATTTTCTATGTCTAATACATTAAATGATAAATGAGACGGGCCTTCTGGCCCACTCCCTTGCCTGGCCACACCACATCCACTTTTTAAGACCTGGCATGAAAAAGAATCATGTTCCAGTTGGATGTACTGTATATTGACCCTCCTTTAAAGTCTGTGATACATAGTGGATCATTGCTAAATAACAGCCAATGCTCTGTTAAAATAATGAGGACGCTGACGAGATCACAACCTAGGTGCATGCTTCATCTGTACAAAAGATACTGACCTATAATTATTGTTATTTTATGTTGGCCAACCCATCGATTGACTCAAGAACCATAAAATGGTTTAGGAAAGCTATGATTAAATATTCTCAACTGGAGGACCATCCATGCTTGCTAATTACTGATACAGTGGTGGCTGCCAGCCACCACTGCTCCACTCACTTCGCCTTGTGACCTGAACCTGCCTACTGCTGCCTTTTCCACTGTTGCACATAGAGTGTGTGCATGCTCTCTCCAGCTCTTAAAAGGTCAAATAATGCACCCTAATCATAACCAGCCAACGGCTGGCAACCCTGGAGCACTTCAGGCACCTTCCTCTATTAGAGAGTGTCTGAGCAATAACCTTTTTCAACAATTTTGTTGTGTTAGAAAAGTTTTATGTTGATAAGTTAACTGCTGACACCCCTAAAGAATAATTATAAGATGTAGAGAAATCTGGACCTAAGTAGTCAATATCCTCTGCAGTGTCACCACAGAAGGTATGATGCATTACTCATTTCTCAATAAAGTAAATAGTTTGTTATTGTAATTGTTATAGCAGTGGGTGTGCAACCACTGTGTGAACCAACAGATTTGGCTTAGGACTAATCCTAAGGGCAGTATACTGGCAGTCCCCTGGTATCCACTATTTAACACCTTTATAGGAATTTGGAGTTTGCTGCAGGGGAACCACCAGGCAGCAACCTCCTGGAGTAATCTATGTGTGACTGTGAAAGCTGACCTATAGGTGTCAGAGATATTAGTGCAGAACACCGAGAAGTCCTGCAAATCCTAAGTCAGGGATAGGACAAGGTCTGGGCTGATGGAGCATGTGAAATACAGTAAGCAGTCTGAGGTTAGAGCAGGCAGTGTAGGGATCAATGTGGAGCTCAGGCAAAGGTCAAGTAGTGGAGGGTCAGAGTATAGTAAACAGGCAAAGGTCAGTACATGGGCAAACAACAGGATAAAAAACACAAATATATATATATATATATATATATATATATATATATATATATATATATATTAGTGTTGAGCGAGCACCTCTGTGCTCGTATGCTCGGGTGCTCTGGCTGAGCACTAGGGTTTGCTTGAGTGCTCGGCCGAGCACCCGAGCATGTTTGTCAATGGGACTAAACCAGGCACCCCTCGCTCAGAAGAGGGGAGGGTGTCTGGTTAATAGAAAAAGGTCAGAATCGCAAATTCTCCTCTTTTACTCCTTTCACTCGTAAAAGTATGCTAATTAACCGAATTTGTACGCATTAGCGCACAATGCGTATGCATTAGCATACAAATGCGTACGCATTAGTGTACAAAATCCGTACGCATTAGTGTACAAATCAATATTACAGTGCGGGGAAGACATTTGAGTGTTGCGCACGAGTACACTCGGTGTTTGGCTGAACACCGAGTGGACCCGAGCGTAGGCATGCTCGGCCGAACAGCGAGTTCGGCCGAACATGCTCGCTCAACACACACACATATATATATATATATATATATATATATATATATATATTTATTTATATTTATTATTATTATTATTATTATTATTATTATTATTATTATTATCCTATTTGTCCCATAGCATTGTTCCTTTACTAAGACACTTATGTCCACTCTTTTGGGAAAGTGCTTATTTCATTACTGCAAAAGCTAAAAATTGCAAGAACCTAACATTTCAGGTTGTGTGGTGAATCATCCCAAGTCATTCAAAGAAGCTTTTATACTATACATTACTTTTATTTGCTTTGGCAAACCATAGGTTATGTCATGCTAATATAATTCATTATGGCCAGAGCTGTTCACTGTGTGCTTGAATTTTAATAATAAGAAACCAATATTTGTTCTGCTTGAGGAAACTTCTTGAGAACATAGCTTGGCATTTTATATGAGTGATATAACAACTTTGTTTCCTTGGGTCAACAGCCCCGCTGTTTCTGAGTACGATAGAGCATTAATTCATCGTACCAGTGTTGAATCACTTATTATTTATGCCTCATACAGATCGGCTTGGATCAGTGCTTAATGACTGTTCCTGATGTAACTCTGCGCAAAATATATAAATTGTTGCGCATTGTCAAGCATAATAATTGCATCAGGGGTTATAAAAGGAAGGTAAATTTCCTTTTTAGATTTGTATGGCAGATTAGAAGTACAATAGGTCAAAAGGCTTGGTCACCTTTACGACCATCTGGATTTGATGTACATGCTAAAGTGTGAATTTAATGGTACCACAACTTCTCTAAGTTCCTTAGAAAGAAACTTATTAGGTTGCCCAGAGGAAGTCTTACTTTTCTCACCTAAGCTTAGAGCTGGAGAAGCTTGAATATGGTTCTGTGCCATCATTATGGCAAGCACAATGGCTTGGCTGATTCAGAATATGATACAAGACCAGAACTAGAGATGAGCGAATTTAGATTCGATCCGAATTACAGGATAAATTTGATTCACCTAGAAGCCGAATTTCCTCGTGCATCATGTCAGCGAATCAATTTAACCTGAAATAGTCTAAAAAACAAAAAATTCATACTTACCTCCTCAATTTTCTCGCTACGGGCCGCCAGCCTCCATATTGATTGCTGATCTCGGCTGAAATCCCGTGGGTGGTGACGTATGACGCAATATTTCACGCCAGATTTTCAAGCAAACTGGCGACGGCCGGCCCGTTGTAAGCAAATGGAGGACGTAAGTATAATTTTATTTTTTTATGTATGATTTTTAATGTTAATTTTAAACTTTTTTTGCACTCAGATGCCGCGATCATGTATGAACGTGGCATCTGAGGGGTACAATGACGGGGGCGCTATTGCAGCTCCCTGTCATTGCACCCAATTCTTACAAAAAATGGTGAAGTAATTCGTCACAAAGCAAATTTTTTAGCAAAATTTGGCGAATGAGCCAAATCAAACTTTTGTAAGTTCGCTCATCTCTAACCAGAACCATAAACAAAGCATTTAGGGTGGTTGGTGTTAGTTACTGAAATTCTATATTTGTCTAATGGTGCTTTGTTCCAGAAGAGTGTGGATGCCTGTAATGTAAATTATATAATAGCTGGTCTAGGACTTTTTGCCATCTCCCCCTCCCAACAACAAGAAGCAGTGCAATTTTACCATAGACCATTGGTTTGTGTCTATAGATGACTCCATTGCTGCTTTTAAACAAAATTTCTATATTGTCCTATTTTCATAATTTTTTTTTATACCAAACCATCTTCCTAGAGGAAATATTGAATACTTACTTATTTAGAATCTAGAGTGAAGGTGAGTGGTGATTTTTCTGTATTCTGAGAACCCCTACGACCATCAAGCTTGACGTGATCTCTAAACATGCTGAATTGCTCCTACAGTTCAAATGGATGACCTTGTTGGTGGGAAGAAGAATCGGAATTTAAATCTTATATAAGTTCGATTGCAACCAAAGTGTAATGCTATGAGGATAAACCATTGTGGATCATCACCAAGCATTTACAAAGCACACAGATGGATAATAATGTTGCTCTGGGGTGCTTTCTGATGGGTGGAGATAGCTAATGGGTAGAAGACACCTTAGCAGGAATCCCCTCCCTAGAGGAACTGTAATATTAGCAAAGTTGGGTGAAAGGAAAATGGTCTAGAAGATAGGACAAAGATCATGCTCAACACCCTCATGTGAGTGCCATTTTGATATTTCATATAGGGCCCCTTCTCCTAAATATGGCACTAAGCCTTCACAGATGTGTATCATTTTGAATGTACTAAACCATACCTAGATGTAAACCTTGGCTTACCATTGACTAAGTCATCATATTTTGCATATGGGGTATTAAACAACATTATAGCCTCTAGAAAAGTTATTTACAGGCATAACATCTTCTCTTTGAAAGAAACAACTTTTTAATTCTAATTTTATGTAAATCCAACATGATTTCTAAGTAGAGAACTCTTGGGAAAGCATGGAAAAGATGGTAATTAGACTTTGCTTCTGTAGCAGATAGAAAGGTTTTTTTGGGGAGACCTAAAGCATTTCCATTTCCATGTCAATGTGAAAACTTTACTGAATAAAACAGATGTTACTCTAAAGCACAAAGGACTATAGGACTTTGCAGTGCAGGAAATTGGTGGTTTTATTATATTGGAGATCATTTTTTAATAAAAAAATTTTTCTAAAACCTAGAACTACATTTTTTAATAGAAATATCACACTGCAGATAATCAGGTATGTTCCAAATAATCATGACACTATTTCCAAAACCATTTGGGAAATAAAATGATTAGATAATTATATGTATTTTTCTGACATATTCTTTTTTACTTTTATTGTACCTCTGATTGCAGGCAATTTTTCTTGGTTATAAAAAATGCATTTAGACATTTTGACTCCATTGTTGGCCATGACATGCTAAAAATTTAATCTACTATGAATAATATAATATTGTACAGTCAGTAATTTTGCTGTTCAGCTCAAATTTCTGATAATTTGCCTGGAAAAATGTATAGAAGGTTTTAGAAACCACATTAAGCTTCAGGTTTAATGGTTGCGTTGAAAATTAAAATAAAATTATTGTATTAATATTAGCAATATTATTTTTATTAACTACTAATTTTTAGAAGCCTTGAATGAAAAGCTGTGTTTCACCAAAATCAAGCATTTTGTTTTCTGAATAACTTACCTTACCATGGCTAGACACTAGGGCTATATCAGTCGTACTGTTGTCAGGGGCTGAAGCAAATAATGGACCAATCACCAAGGACTACATGGGAGTTGCAAAGTTTCACTTCTGAACGAGGAAGAAGGGAAAGCACATAGAGAGCACAACATGGCAAGTGGTGGAGTGCCAAAATGTGATCTACTCACCTGGCTAGGTTGCGCTGTAGGCACAACTCTTGGCAGGCTTGTAATGTACTGTTGATATGCCACTTCAGAATTTGCTCTGTAACATGGCCAGGCACCTGGCCAGGCGGGAACTCTAGATGTGGGAGCAAAAAGGAAAAGAGGAGCACTTCTGTTGCCATGGAGGGAGGACACAGGTAAGTATATAAATATCCTCTAGGGTAAATGCACACATTCAGGATTTATGTGTGGAGAATCCACAGTGTAATCTGCAAATACTCGCAGGGAAATCCGTGAGTACAATCCGTATCAATTGGTGCAGATTTGCATGCAAAATTGGTGCCAATTTTCCACATGCAGATTTTCCTCTCTCCATAGTAATGAATGGAGAAAATCCGGTTATAATCCACACTGCAGGTCAAAATCTGCATAAACAAAACACTGTGTACATGAAAATTTCAAATTGTCATAGAATACAATGTACATGACCTATGGTGCGGATTTTCTGCATGCAAATCCGCGCGCAATCCTGATCATGTGCATTTAGTCTTATCGTTATAATTACACATTTTAGGGGCCAAACTGGCCCTTTCCTCAGATTACAATAAGTATTTGTTTCACTTATTAAAGGAAAGGGCTATATAATAGGTAGCTATATCTAAATATGGTTTCCAAAATGGTTCCCCTCACTGTACATACTGTAAGTGTAAAAAGTAAGACCTCCTCTGTGTGTCTTCTCTATGGCCCCTCTAAATACATGGTATGGGCTTGAGGGTGAGTGAGTCACTTTAATGTAGAAGTTTAAAAGATATTATCATGTCCCTCCTAAATTTATACAATATGTTATAGGGTAGAGGTTGTTGGACATAAAAGCCAGGAGTTCTAACCATTAACTAATATAGAGACCAGATATTTCTGGTGGTAGCCCTGAAGGACTAGTGGTAAGGCTAAAACTCCATGCCTCATCCAGCATTGACGCAATAATCTGCCCCAAGGTCAGTTTAACATAGAGTTGTCTTCTGCTGGACCTTTAGGGCGATAGTTCTATTAGTTTTATTCTATTTAGGTCCCCTGCAGGATCATCTGGCACTCAGGTGGGCCAGTCTGAATCTGTACTTAACTGACTGCACTATAGGAATACATAGATATTTTCCTGTAAAAAAAATATTAGGATAGAGTTATTCATCTTCATAGACTTATATATAGAAATGATATTTTCCTCCTCTGCTCTTCATCTGACTGAACATAATATCATCTGTTCTTCATGTGCAAATATATAGAATTACCAGAATTATTTGCTGAACTTGAAGAGACTTTCCAGCCACATATAGAATGAGCCTTTAATAATTTTCAGCAAATGCATGTACAGATGTCTCTGTTTAATTCACAGATAGGAAATGTGTTTGTAATGTATTCATTAAGCATCTTCAATTCATGGCATATCACAGTCACAAAGCTGAACTGAAAAAAAGATTTCATCAAGTGCTTTCTGATCTTTTATGGAGAGTGTGCTAAAGGCATTTATAAGCATAGAAAATCAAATTATTTATGAGTAGAATTTATATATATACAGTATATATACACTCACCGGCCACTTTATTAGGTACACCATGCTAGTAACGGGTTGGACCCCCTTTTGCCTTCAGAACTGCCTCAATTCTTCGTGGCATAGATTCATCAAGGTGCTGGAAGCATTCCTCAGAGATTTTGGTCCATATTGACATGATGGCATCACACAGTTGCCGCAGATTTGTCGGCTGCACATCCATGATGCGAATCTCCCGTTCCACCACATCCCAAAGATGCTCTATTGGATTGAGATCTGGTGACTGTGGAGGCCATTTCAGTACAGTGAACTCATTGTCATGTTCAAGAGACCAGTCTGAGATGATTCCAGCTTTATGACATGGCGCATTATCCTGCTGAAAGTAGCCATCAGATGTTGGGTACATTGTGGTCATAAAGGGATGGACATGGTCAGCAACAATACTCAGGTAGGCTGTGGCGTTGCAACGATGCTCAATTGGTACCAAGGGGCCCAAAGAGTGCCAAGAAAATATTCCCCACACCATGACACCACCACCACCAGCTTGAACCGTTGATACAAGGCAGGATGGATCCATGCTTTCATGTTGTTGACGCCAAATTCTGACCCTACCATCCGAATGTCGCAGCAGAAATCGAGACTCATCAGACCAGGCAACGTTTTTCCAATCTTCTACTGTCCAATTTCGATGAGCTTGTGCAAATTGTAGCCTCAGTTTCCTGTTCTTAGCTGAAAGGAGTGGCACCCGGTGTGGTCTTCTGCTGCTGTAGCCCATCTGCCTCAAAGTTCGACGTACTGTGCGTTCAGAGATGCTCTTCTGCCTACCTTGGTTGTAACGGGTGGCAATTTGAGTCACTGTTGCCTTTCTATCAGCTCGAACCAGTCTGCCCATTCTCCTCTGACCTCTGGCATCAACAAGGCATTTCCGCCCACAGAACTGACGCTCACTGGATGTTTTTTCTTTTTCGGACCATTCTCTGTAAACCCTAGAGATGGTTGTGCGTGAAAATCCCAGTAGATCAGCAGTTTCTGAAATACTCAGACCAGCCCTTCTGGCACCAACAACCATGCCACGTTCAAAGGCACTCAAATCACCTTTCTTCCCCATACTGATGCTCGGTTTGAACTGCAGGAGATTGTCTTGACCATGTCTACATGCCTAAATGCACTGAGTTGCCGCCATGTGATTGGCTGATTAGAAATTAAGTGTTAACGAGCAGTTGGACAGGTGTACCTAATAAAGTGGCCGGTGAGTGTATATATATATATATATATATTACTGAATGAACTATGCAAGTCATTTCTCCTTCCAAGAGTACAAGAGAAAATTGCCCTGGTTAGCTGAGGGCCCTTGGTGGTGCTCTTGGGTGGGGTTGTTCTTTCGCAATAGGGAGACCACCTAGTACGTATGAGGAATATGCAAATTAGAAAAACTTACATCTGTGGGCATCAGATAGGCTTAGTGTTTTTTTTTTTTTCTCATGGAAAGGAAGACAATTTACATACCTTTGGATACTCAGCATCTGATCTGTGTGCGTTTGACACCTGGGACCCCTGCTGACTAGCTGTTTGAGGAGGACCTGGGGATTCGGTGAACATCGCTGCTTTCTTGTGACTTACCCTAGGCCAGTGACATCATGTTCATTGGTCACAAAGCCTATGAGTAACTCAGGAGTAAATGGGACTGAGATGCAATACCAAGCACAGCTGTTATACAATGTAAGGCACTGTGCTTCAAATACTGTGAGAAGGTCACAATGCTCACCCAAATGACATGGTCTCAACTGGTAGATGGGGGCCCACGTGGTAGTCTTGGTGGTAGTCTTTCTTTTTCATGAAATTGCCTTTCTCCTTTTCTTATCATATCCTAACCACTAATGTATGTAGATCTTTCTAAGCTATATCTACTAGATGACTTGACTCCCACACCAGTTATCCAGTGTTTCTGTGCTAAGGTGACATTTACAAAGATAAATCTGATACAGTATAATCTCTTAAATACTAGAAAGTAGAGAGGTCTTCAGTAAGGGACATAGATTTGATAAACTTTATTTAATGTAGCAGGGCTACTGAGTCAACAGATGGACAGGCTTGGTGGGTTAAGTGGCCTGTATCCACTTTCGATGAGTAAATCTAATAGTGGAGAAGTAAATATCATTTTGTTCGGTGTTAGACAGTTTTGTCAGTATATCACTCTCAGCATTTCCCCACCATCTGTGTCTGGTATGTAATGCAATATTTGTTGTCAGTGTAAAATCAAAGAGCAACTTCAATCTGAAGATCAACCAAGGATAAAATATAGATTTCTGAAAGTGTCTGCACTGCTGAGCCAAGAAGAGCGGTGCAGTCATCAAACCCAGTGACTGAAACCACCGGGGGCTAAAATTATTTGGTGGAGATTAAATATATATCTTGTGTGATGGAAAATAGGTAACAAATTAAGTTTAAATATGTAATATCTCAGAAGAGCTAATGTACCATGGGATTCATGTAACTCCATTTTTAATAAGACATTTTTGAGGGAAGTTTGTATATACATGTTATGGCTCCAAAATAGGGCTACTCTAAAATGACCTCTTGTGGGCTATTGTAGTCTGTGCTAAAGGGTTTTGATAAGTGTTAAAGTTATCCTCTAACCTGTAGACTGGTATCTGTTGTAATTGGTGGAGGTTCGACTGCAGGGACCCCTTCAGACCCTGAGAGAAGGCCCTCGTTGACCTGAGAGGAGCTTGTCAAACATGCACAAACTGCTCCACACCTTCTCTATGAGACTTACGAAGAGGAACAGAGCACAACACACTGCAATCTCCAGCAGTTCCATAACTTTAACACCTTTCCAAACTCCTTTATGTTCAAGATATGATATTGCACCAATATGCAGAACATGCTAGTCACCAGTAGAACAATCAGAAGGGACATTTCAGTCATAATGAGTGAAATCAACAGCCATGAGGGCATGCCATTGGCAACAAATAAGGACCATGAATTAACTCTTTACTGGTGAAGTGGAAGCAAGGATTAGCTCATTAGTGGCAGTTTGATAAATATAGCACTGTACTGTGTATTGGGCTGGCCTTAGACTAGCAGTACCTTTTATTGTTACACCTTCTAGTATCCGAATAATACAATGTACAGTCAGGGGTGTACATAGAAATCATTGTCAAATCATTGTCATCAAATCAAGAATCTGAATTGGGCCCCCATGTCATGTCCTTACACCCTCTCACTATCCACACCA
Source organism: Rhinella marina (assembly GCA_900303285.1). Classification (NCBI taxonomy): domain Eukaryota; kingdom Metazoa; phylum Chordata; class Amphibia; order Anura; family Bufonidae; genus Rhinella; species Rhinella marina. The sequence goes on from ONZH01016579.1 coordinate 59,835, forward strand.
GACTCACCTACTTGCGCTGGAACCCAACGGACCACAATAAAATGAATGGGATCAAGTGGGTGCCTGAAGTGTTCAGCATACAGGGGCATAGCTATACGGGGTGAAGAGGTAGCAATGGCTGCCAGGCCCAGGAGCCTGAGGGGGCCCAAAGACCATTGTGCCATATAAGAAGACACATTATAGAAAGGGCATTCAGGTTAGGTCAAGAATTTGGCATGAAGGGTGCAGTTTCAATTTTTGCCCCAGGCAGCACGAAGGCTATGTGCTTCCCTGTCCCTGGTCACATAGCACTGAGGGAAGAGAGGCCCAAGCTGAACTCTTGCACCAGGGCTCACAAGTCTTTAGTTATGCCCCTGTCGGCATATGCAGGATACAGCAATTAAGGTAACTCTGCTCCTATGCTGGAACAGAATACCAGAATATGATCACAAGACTGCACATAGTCTTACCCAATTAACTGTGCCTTTGGATTATTATATAATGTGCCACTGTCATACCTTCCATGAACTGTTCCTGCTGTTCTGCCTATTATATAGTGTGTCCCTACCATATCTCCCATGAACTGTGCAGGCCGTGGCGCTAATTATATAGTGTCACACTACTAAATAGGCAGCACAGCAGAGACAGTTCATGGGGGGGCGGCTATGGTGGCACGCTATATAACAGGCAACACAGCAGCAGGCACAGTTCAAAATGGAGGGGGGCTATGGTGGCACACATAAGCAGCACACCAGGCAGCAGGTGCAGTTCATAAGAGGGAGCTATGATGCCACCATAGCCGCCCCCCTTAAGAACTGTGCCATTGCCACCGTAGCCACCCTTATGGACTATGCCTGCTGTCTGATCTGCTGTGCTACTTATATAGGTCACCATAGCTTTCCCCCCAAATAAACTGTGTCTGCTATTGCTGCTTATAGTGGATAGTGCCCCCCCAACCCATGAACTTTGAAATGTCAGTGCACACTGCTGCTAATCTACTATGCACTTGCTGTTGCTGTCACTGTGTGGCAGAGAGGCAGAAAGGGTAGACCTTCAAAAACACTCTATCCTGGAGGAGATGACGATTAACTGACTGTGCAAGATGACTGATGTCTGGAGGGTGATGCTGGTTCCTGGTCCAGGTCAGGTAACTGCAGGGCCAGCAGTAGCAGAAGTCCCACAGCACGGCTGGCCAAAGTGCTGCTAGAATAGCCAATCAGCAGCATGTTCTGATACTGCTAGCACAGCACTACTAAATGCCGATTGACAAGTTGACTAGCACCCAGCAGACAGAGTGCCCTGTGGCATATATCAGTCTCAGATTTTGTTGCACGCCATTTTGTTGCAAAATCTGAAATTTTTCCCCGCTCACATCACTTTTCCGACAGGTCCATAAAGGGGGGACTTATCTTATTCAGTTTTTGACGTGAAAAAGGGCTTAAATCTATGCCAGCAAGGGAACTAGCATAGATTTAAGTCTGTTGCACAGCCTGCTGGAGAAAGCACCAAAGTTATGTAGAGGTCTGCACCTTCACATAAATTTAGCGCTTCCACCAGCAGCACAGACAGATCTTTCCATGCCGGTCTTAATAAATGAGCCCCACAGTGCTCTAATAACCTTTAAACTAGGGCATGTATAGTACAACAGCTTTTTCTTGAGCGGCTGCCTTTGCTCCAGGTGGCCAGGCCATCATGGGCAGTAATGCTCCTTTCTGCAATGACAAGTGATGCAACCACAAGGGTTTAACACCCTTAAAGGGACACTATCATTAAAAAAAAACATCACATATTAACAACCTACATGTGGATAACTTTTTGTTTTGTTTTTACTAAAAATGGGTAAATGGTTTTCTTACTATAACTTCTTAATGGTTTACCTATATATATAGTAGTCTTATCTCTCTGTGCTTACTGCTACAGGAGGACAATATTTTGTATGCAATTTGCAATGGCATAGTGCTGCCGAAATGAAAAACAGCCAAAAATTGAAGAGACTGAAATATCAACATAAAAAGTCCTCTCAAATCCATTTGTACTGGCATTGCATAAAGTAAGAGGCTGGTGGTGGAGCTTCTGGAAGGATCATACTTGGTTGGTTTGACTATGGACCCATTAGTTTGTATCCTTGGAGATGTCTCTAGTCTGACTGGTTCATCCTTTGGAAAATCGGAAGATTTATACTTGTTGGCGCTGACACAAAGTGTACTATTTAAAAACTAGTCATCGCAGAATGTCTTACAATATTCAATTTGGAAAGAAAAGAATTTCAAATGTTACTCTTTGAGAAAGCAATATGTTCCAAAGAAGGAAACATGGATAATTTCTGTGTGTTGTGGAAGGTTGGATTCTTACATCCAGTATTCATCCCGTTTTTCTTTCAGCAGGCAGTAATGAGGAGGCTTTGGGGAAGGAGGGGTTGCATTCTTGTATTTACAATATATTACCTTATATATTTTTTCATATTTATTCGATGGAGAAACAGACATTTGTTTGTTTGTTGTTAGTATTTTCGACTTTTGGTTTGCTCTCCTCTTCAGAATTTACAGACATTACAATGTGCCAGTCAGCCTCTGACATAGATATATATTTCATGTTCAACAAGGTTAGAACTTCAGGAGGGATGAGTCATACTGACCGGCTGCACAAAGACGGCTCATCATAACAGAACAATAAATATAATTACAATTGTGTGCGCCTCTGATGAAATAATTGCAATGCTCAAATACAAACATGGAAAACAACAACTGGATATTATTTACCGTAATAGTGAACATTACCCAATTCTGAATGCTTATTATATCTCTAAGGAAGAGCGTATGCAAATGAGCTCTTTTCCCAGAATTCTAGAGGACGTCTGATGAAGAACATCTTTGAAATGATTTACATCTGCAATAACAAAATCCTTTTGGTATCCTGTGCTCCTCAGGGGATCCTTTGGATTACTGGCAGACGGTGCTATGGTTACCCTTTGTTCCTTCCTCTGCAGGGGCTTATGTACTGTATTTCTCAGAGTTGTTCCTGGATACACACCACTCTATCGGGTGAGCATCATTACCTAGCCTATAAGACTCCTCACGTTGTCTTGGCGCTCTCTATAAGGAGATATTTTATATCTTTGTGTATTGTGGCTGGGAATGGCTTCTTTTCTTCCGTTCACCCCCCCCCCCCCCCCTCTGCCTTACGAGACCCTATCCTTTCTTCGTTTTTCTTCCCAGTTTTTATGATTTCCTACTATATATTTTCAACCCTTACTTTTCCTTAAGTTCTCCCAACCTTTCTTACAATTCCCTTTCTCTCCTTTCATTCTCCCTCCTTTTTCCTTCCTCCGTTATTCTTCCTCATTTCCTTCCATTCCCAATTCAATTTCTCATCTCTTCTTCTTACCTTCCATTTATCTTCCTCCCTTCTTCATCCTTTACTTGCTCCTTTACCTCTTTTTACTTAACTATTACTCTCCCTACTTTCACCCTCTTCTTTTTCTTTCACTCTTCCCTGTCCTATCATCCTCCTCCCTCCCTTATTTCCCTTTTTATTACCTTCCTTTCAACCTATCTTCTCCTTTTAATACCTTCCCCTTCTCTTCCTCCTATTTCTCCTGTCTCTCCCCACCCTTACCCTCCATCTTTCCTCCTTTCTTTTCCCTACCCTGTACTTAGATTCTTCTTTTTTTACACCCTTTGCTTCCTTTTATTCTTTCTTTCCTTGTTTCCTCTCTTCTTGCCTAGTCATGCTTGGATGCCCATCATGCGATAGATAGATAGATAGATAGATAGATAGATAGATAGATAGATAGATAGACATCCATAGAGCATAGACATCCAAAAAGCAAAAAATAGCAGCAGCACAGTCCAGTGAGTATGGGTGCAACTCCTCCAAAGCTTTGGGCAAAAAAGCTTATTTTTCAATAAAATGGCAAAAGATGAGGCAGCACTCCGAGGAGTGCTGCCTCATCTTTTGCCATTTTTTTTTTAGATAGATAGATATTGGTCAGCCAAAGAATCTTAGTAGTGCAGCAGGTGAAAGACATGTGATTCTTACTTCTCTTCTAAATTGGAAGATGTCCAGCTCAGAACTGGCAGAAACCAGTGGAGTCCAGGTACACCCAACTACTGTTCAGAGAAGTTTGGACAAAAGTGGTCTTCAATGAGAATTACAACCAAAAAGCCATACCTTTGAAATGGAAACAATATCAACTATACATAATAAGATAGGGACTGGGGTGCAGAAAAATGATAGCAGGTGCTCTGGACTGATGAGTGAACATTTGAAATACTTGGCTGTAACAGAAGACAGTTTGCTTACCTAAGGACTGGAGAGCAGTACCATAATGAGTGCCTACAGGCAAGAGTGAAGCATGGTGGAGGTTCCATGCAAGTTTGGAGCTGCATTTCAGCAAATGGAGTTGGGGACTTAGTCTGGATTGTTGGTGTCCACAGTGTTGAAAAATACAGACAGAGACGTATCCATCATGCAATACCAACAGGGAGGTGTCTGGCCCCAAATTTATTCTTCATTAGGACAATAACCCCAAACATACAGCTAATGTTATTAAGGAACTATCTTCAGCCTAAAGAAGAACTCAGAGTCCTGGAAGTGATGATTTGGCCCTGCAGAGCCCTTATCTCAACATCATCCAATCTATCTGAGATTACATGAAGAGACAGGAGGATTAGAGACCAAGACCACATCCACAGAAGATATGTGGTTAATTCTCCAAGATGTTTGGAACAACCTCCCTGCCTAGTTCCTTCAAAAACTGTGTGTAGGTGTACCTAGAAGAATTGATACTGTTGTCAAGGCATAGTGTGATGACACCAAATATTGATGTGATTTAGATTTCTCTTGTTCATTTGTTCATTTGCTTTGCTTTGTGTTAATAGATAAAAAAAGAAAAAAACTATTAACACTCCTATTCTCGAAAGCAGTCTTCTCAGAATTTTTCCACACCTGTCTAAAACGTTTGCACACTATTGCATGTATATATATATATATATATATATATATATATATATATATATATATGTATATAAATTTACCCACATAATAGAGAAAAAAATAAAATAGAAACAAAGATTACACGTATAAACCGCTTGTGCACATTGCTAAGAAGGACCAAAACACTCTGCCCGTTAAGAGAATAAAGAAGACCTGCAGCAGGAACATACAGTAACTTTCCGTCATAGCGCCAGCATCCTATTGCCTGTCATCTCTAGTCTATTTTATGTATATTTTACTTACCTCTCTGCACCTCCTGGATCCTTTGGATCAGATGCCACCTTGATGTTTAGATTTCACCCTGTTTAATCTTCCTCTGTGCAATGCCACAGGCTCGGTGTGGAGGACCTGGTGTCTAGCAGTAGAAGCAATAAATCTAACACATGAACTTCATTGATTAAACTTATGGGAAATTTTAGTTCTTAGCTGTGTTCCTTTAAAGAGTGCCCATAATACCTTAAAGGGGTTCTTCGGGAATTAAGAAAATGAAAATGCTTAAATATTACTTTATTATAAATATAGTCCCAAATACCTTTCATTAGTTATAATAGCTTGTTTTGTCTGGGGACCAATCATTAGGAGAAATTAAACAGCTGCAGTCCTATTAATAGATACAAAATCTGTCCTAATCACACAGGAGGACAAGATACTTCAGAGCACTGAGGTAAACAGATGCCTCATCCTCCTCTCCTATTTGTCGAGGATTATACAGCTGATAAGAACTTTAGCTGAATCTTTGTAGGAATAAAGTTCATGAGGAGACATGAAGTTCAGAGAGGATGGACAGGACAGACTGTGGTAATGTGGGGCTGAGGTAATGGAGACTGCATACAAGAGCAGCTGCTCATTAGCCACATCCTCATTTCTGTACTTCATATCTCTGCATGAGCTCAATTTCTACAGAGAGTCAGCCGAAGATCATATTAACCTGTATTCAAGATCATAAACCTTGACAAGCAGAGAGGAGGATGAGGCAGCTCTTTACCCCAGTGTCCTGAAGTAACTTGTCCTGCTGTATGATTAGGACAGGTTTTGTGTGTACTAATAGAATGGCGGCCATTTTATTTCACCTGATGATTGCTCCCCAGACAAAACAAGCCATTATAACCAATGAAATGTATTTTGGAATATAATTATAATAAAGTAATATTTAAGTATTTTCATTTTCCTAATTCTTGGAGAACCCCTTTAAAATGATTAACATGTATTTTATTTATATAGCGACCCAGGTCCCCAATCATGGAAAGCAATAGTGCTAACCATTGAGCCACACATTCCACACTTGACACCCTAGATTGAACACCTATCAACAAAAACACAATACTAACAGCTTCACTCATATCACCAGATGTCATCGTGTTGTATTGGCATTCCAAGATAGAAATCTGCTCTTTTACAATTTGGAAGTACGGTGGTATGGCGCTCATTTGATTCAGGTTTCGACTACTATATCCATATAGATGTTAAGACTATGTGTGGTGACTAAAGACCGTACAGTCTTCCATTCAGCATCTCTAGCCCATAACCATATAATGAAAATTGCATGGAATGATTTAGTGCATCTCATGATAACCTCTGGTTGACTCATGTAATGGTTCCATTATTCCGGTCATTAGATAATTGGAAATATATTCACTAAATCTATATATTGTCACAGTTTTCCCAGCCATGGTTAGGAGATCCTTAATTATTTCTTTGTATTTCGCTCTGGAAAGTACTTGTGTGTTCTGATACAGTAGCTGTAGTGGAAATGATATATCAAGCCTCTTTTATCTAGACAATTCTATTGCCCTTCCTAATTAATCTTATCAAGACACTTTTGTACTGGTGCCAGGGAGTACAAATTGCATTCGCCAGAAAACCCTTGTATCTTCTTATACACACAAGTGAATGACTTTAATTTACGATTATAAAAGCAATTAGTTTTGCCGGTCATCTCACTCCCATTAATGTAGGCGCAACACTTGCATGTGCCTCTAAGCCGGTGCTGCCTAATGCAGACATAATTATCTGTTTCCTTGTCCTATCCAGGACATCTCTGTCTATCTGGACTGGTGCCATTTCCTCTGACCTTGCATGAGTCAAACTGGAATGGAATTTCAGACAAATGTTTTACCGCTAGGTTCTACATACCTACCCTGCTACTGCTTACTCTGCTACTGCCTACCCTGATATTGCTTACTTTGCCTTCATTTTTCACGACAGTATCAGAAGTGAACCTCTGCTGATTGTCAACATGACACCTTCTCTGATGATTAACTTCTGTTGCTTTAACAAACGTAGAGATATTGGCGTGTCAGTTGATAAACATCAAAGAACAAACACCCTCCAACCATTACTGGAAGAACACAAGCTGGTGGTGGCATAGTTATGGTCTGGGGAATATCGTCATGGTTTTCTCTGGGCCCACTCAGGAAGGAATACAGAACTGAATTATGTTTGAATCCATCCTTGCAGATCACATACACCCATATATGCTGACTTTCTTCCATGGGGTGGATGGGATGTTTCAGCAATTCATTGAGACATGTCACAGACTTGAACCCAATTGAGTATTTGTGGGACCACCTTTATTTTTATGTTAACTCTATATCCTCCACCACGCACCCCCCAGCAGCTGTGGGATGCACTGTAGTCAGCATGGCTCCAGATGAATTCATCCTTGCAGATCACGCACACCCATTAATGCTGTTTGTCTTCCCTGGGGAGAATGAGATCTTCCAGCAACTCAATGAGACATGTCACATGGCTAGAAATGTCCAACAATGTCTTGGCCCCCTTATTTTCTAGACTTGAACCCAATGGATCATCTGTAGGACCACTTTGATCCTCATGTTCACTCTATAGATCCTCCCTGTGCACCCTCCAGCAGCATGGCTCCAGATACCAGTGACAACCTACCAGGACCTTTTGGAGTCAATCCAGGCCATCTAGCTGCTGTCCGTGCTGCACATGGCAGGTACTCTGGATATTAGCTTGCGGACATGATACTGTGACTATATATATCTGTAGGATTGCCGGTATATCTAATAAGCTTTATATTTGTATATAATCACTAGGATGAAGCTGAGATGTTGTACTCTGCTCACTAGCATCCACAGCACCCTTTAGTTTTTCCCTAATACTATGCCGACTCTCTGTATGGCAAAGTCATATGTACGTTTTCTCCTCTATGACACTCATTATAGTGATTTAACTGTAGAAAACATGCATTTACCAAATAACATTGAGCCTATGCTCCCGTGTCATCTCACTGCCCACATTACTAGACAGATTACTTATAATAGGCCCGAATCACATCCCATTATCTCATGCTTTATCGCACTGGTTTAGGCTATGGAGGTTTTTTCTATAGGGAAAGCCTAAATCTATGCTGAACACTCGGGCAAAAGACTGTGAGCAATAATTTGTTCATAAACGCGAACCGATTCCTGCCTATTGCTAAAGTCATTGGGGCAGACTAATCACTTTAATTCAAGGGTAGTGGCAAACAAGTCATATCTGCTGATTTTGTGACCGCCCCTGGGAAAAAAACAACAAAAAAAACTGAATACCACCTTGGTGGCTCATCTTTAATATGATGTATGAGCTTAAATAAATGCTGGTGCATGTGTTTGTGTCCGCGCTGGGATATACCGTGTAGTCAGAGCAATAAATACTGCCCGCTTGTCTCTTCCATGCACTTTAAAAATAGTTGTAAAGGGACAGGAAACCCCCTCGAAGGCAAATTATGTTGATTTAAGAAGGGGAATGTTTATTCCACATGGAAGGATGACCTCATAACTCAGAATGATAAGCTGCATACGGTAGGTGTTCATTATTTTTATCTTGTGAGTCTGACGACGTCTTAAATATACCGTTATTTTATTCTTTACAAGCTTATTATTTACATCAGACAACTGGTTATTGCAATGAGCTAAACGGCCATAACTCATGGACATCTTCACATTGGGCCCAGGAACGAGAGAACTTCTGTGTTCTCCAGGGGTAAAATACTGAGTTGGTAGATCACTGAGTATAAGTAGAAACCTTCATTCAATATACCGTACAGTATCATTAGCTCCAAGATAGACTAAGGTGCATAGTATTAATAGAGTACTTTTATAAAATATTGGTGGAACTACAGAGTTCCTTCTGCCGTACAACGATCTCTGAAGATCTGAAACAGAGCTAACTTTTTTGGAAAGATGTGCACTTTGTAATTATCAAGCTTGCAGTTTTTTTCTTCAACAGTCTAATGAGAAGCCAATGATTCTACAATGATTTACTGAAGTGACGGACCTTTGTAGGTCACTTTCAGTCATGATTGTGGTGGATCTGGCTCATACAACATTGAAACCAGCATGGGAATATCAGGGCTTGTTTCATGGACCCCACTGTAAACAAAACTTCCATAGCTTCCATATTAAGCAAATATTTCCATAAGATAGTAATCAGTAGACTTCCATGATGTCTGTTGAGAACAGATCTATAGGAATGACTAGGCTTTAAATGCTTTTATTGATGGGGCATCCTTTGGTATCTATAAGCTTCCATGACCTTCATTGACAAGGGATCCATTACAACTAAAATAATTTCTTAACCTCTATAATTATTCGTTGGAGTGACTATACCTCCATAGCTTCTGCTGACAGAATTCCATTGGTTTTTGTAGGCATATTTGGATCCCATCATGCCTTAGGGTAATGAGATGTGTCCTGACATCAGCAGATAATGTGACTCTAACCACGTCCTTGTTCTTATAAATGATATTTCCTACATCCTACACTACTAGGCTCCAAATCAGGACATTACAGATTTGCCACAGGGTGCAATGGTAGGCTAATAACTTTTGATAAATTGTGGCATTTGGGGGAAGCGATATACCAACGATATCTCTTGGTCAGGATATATTTAAATTTGTGGCACAACCCCTTTAAGGTCTTTTTGCTCATTTAAACAAGCAGGGCCCACCAGAGTGGCGGTGGATTTAAAAGGTGACTTATGGTTGGCTCGTTATTTTATCAAATTTGTTGCTGTTAAACATTTTTTTTTTAAATCCTGGACAACCCCATTAAGCTTGTATTATTCTTCTGGAACATACTGAGATGAAAGGCCACCTCGAACAAACCAGTCATCACCATTTTAATGGCACGGCATTGCTGGCCCTACGGTCTTCACACATCTTTATCTTTACATTACCGCAGAGCTGAAATGTATGATTTAATGGGCTTTTTTTGTTCTCTGCTGTATGTTACAAGTTCTCACAGCACTTTGTAAAATAAATTATTAATGACGTACCATCTCATTGGTGAAGAAGTGCATCAGTAATTCATAATACTGTAACAATAATAAAGCTTCTCCGCCATTCAGCTAGCGCTCCCCTTCAATAGCAGTATTTTAGCTGCTGCGATGGTGTTTTTTTTTTCCTTTTCCATTATTAAGTAAAATATATCCTTTTACAAAAAGAAACAATTTACTTTTTTTTTAATCTTACAGCAAGTGGAGAATAAAATATCTGCAGTTATATTGTGGCTCAGATAACATTCTGTCTCTGTACACTGAAATTTATGTTCAGTTATACGGCAGTATTACTCTTTTACAGCCATCCACAGTCAGCTGGAGGGTGTTCTTCTAGGGAAGGGATGAAACTACCTCTTTAGATGTTAAGAGTATGTACTGCATATTTGTGGTATTGTGCATTTCACCTTTAGCACTCCTTCAAAACACTTTATTCTATGCATCTTAAATGCCTTGAAGTTTTTTATGACTTTTTACAAGCATTTTTGATGGCTTTTTTTTAGATTTTGTATTTTATTTATTTATTTATTTATTTATTTTTGTTTCATGGTGGCCTAAAAGTCCTGGAAAAAAATTCCAGAAAGTACTTAAAGCATGCTGCAGTTAAAAAAAAAATAAAAAATCACCAACTACAAAAAGACAACAAAATGTCAAAAATACTATAGAACAACTCCAAAAATGCTGTGTATGAAACTCTTTTTCATGCAAAGTCACCAGTGTCGGCTTTTCCTGGGGTCCACCAGAGGAAACTATTCTTGAGGCCCACCAAACCTTATATCATTAATAAAGTTTAATAGGTTTTGAATTATTTTATTATTATTTTATGCACTTATATAGCTCTACTATATTCCACTGCGCTTTACAGACAATAGCATCCAACTGTCCCCAATGGGGCTCACAATCTAAGTTCCCAATCAGTATGTCTTTGGAGTGTGGGAGGAAACCGGAGTACCCGGAGGAAACCCACGCATTCGAACCCAGGACCCCAGCGCTGCAAGGCACCAGTGCTAACGACTGAGCCACTGTTCTGCCCACAATCACAGATATAGACCCTAGTGGCAATTGCTTGGCTCCAAAGACAAACATTTTTTTTCCCTCCTAGATCTTTTGAGCCCATTATGGTATCACAGCCTGAGCCCACTCTAGTGGGCCAGTTTGACGCTTAAAGTGGATTTATCTGGATCTACATTTCATTTTTGGATCTACTTTTGGCACGCAAAAAAAAAAAGCATGGACAATTGCCCAAAAAGCTGCCACAAAAACTGATCATAAATTAACTCTACAACCAGCTCAACAATAGGAAACATGATCTGAGTATTGGCGAATCATAGTAAGGCCACAACTGCAAACACATATCTCCCAGACAAAAGAGTGTCAAACTTTTGGGGAGGTTCCTCAAGAAGTTTTGTTGTACTTACATAATGATGTCCGCATTTTACCAGTCATCTAATTCAGTCTCCTTTGTGAGTCTTGGTCATTCTCTGAACAAGAAACTACCGTAAGTGATGGGGGAGCATTAATCTGTAATTTAGTTCCTGGAGTGATTGGCAGAGCTGGTGGCACGATACAGTGACAGATTGTAATACCTTTGGGGTAGACAGTTTCTGTTCGAGTAGATGACAGTCCTCTAGTCCTGCTGTCTGCATACGCCTCAGGAATGAATTTGCTGCTTCTGTAGAAGCCTTTCAGCATTTTTACAGCTTGTGCTCACAAATATTTAATTTTGTGTTTTGCAAACATGAAAGCAACAGTTTGTTATTATCCTTAGGTGTCACGTCAGATTGGCCAGGGACTGGAAACATGCTGCATCTCAAGTGTGAAGGAACATTTCCATCCAAACAGTCTATATACATGGGAGATACGAACAAACAAATAGAAACACTGCGATAATTATAATAATAATAATTATGTGGAACCACTGCATCAACTAACTAACTGGCAAGTCCTATTAGCTATCTTGGTTGCCGCCTTGTTTTCACTCTTTAACCCCTCTACATGGATCTGGCCTTTGCTGTAGGGGAGCATCCAGGCCACTCACTCTTGGAATAGTCCCAGTGTAGCTGGCAGCTGACCAATAGGGGTCAGAGACACCAGTGTGATTCACCAAGGGAACAGTCAATACTTGTACTAAGAAAACAGGCCAAGGTCATGGCAGGAAAAGTTTGTGCATATCCATGAAACTGGTCTGAGGTCTGGGTAAGCAGCAATGGTTCAAAACGCTAGTCAGGCTATAGTCAGGATAGGCAGCGGATGGTCAGATTTGGTAAACAGGTAGAGGTATGGTACATGGGCAATCAGATAAGCACACCTTCACTGGAACACTAGCAAACTAGGCACCTAAAGCTCATGCACACCCTCCTAGGGAAAGGTGTGCTAAGTACCCTCAGGTGTCCAGGAATTGGGTAGAGAAGATTGGTGTAATAGTTAGCAGTCCCTTTACAAGAAGGGGAAAGAGGCCTAGCAGCCAAGCACAGGCCCTGGCCTCTAACTTGGGATCGAGGGTTCTGGCGATTGGCCCTACTACAGGAGGGACGAGGAGGACTGACCGCTAAGCAGCAACAGAGGAGTTAGTATTACAGCGCCTGTGCCAGCCCCAGATAACGGGACGGCAGTGGGTATGGAGTGCCTCCATAACAATAATATTGCAAAAAGCCCTCTAAATTTTATTACAAGTCTTCTGTCTGATTCCCATCTGAGATTATATTATACTGTCCACTAATGCAAGCTGCTCCTAACATGCTCAATCTCCATCTCTTTCCCCTCAATACTATGTGGTGTAAGTTAAAAGAGTTATCCCACAATTTCTATGCAATGAATAGGGCATTGTAAATAAAGTAATATTACAATATACAGTACATGAAGTAAAATATTGTTAGGTTTTTTTTTTGTTTTTGATTTTATTATGTGCATTACATTTTCCTTTGTAGTAGTGCTCTCTGCTGTTTATTTATCTAGTTCATCTTCTCCTGCATTCATTGGTGGACCAACATGCTCAGTAGCTTCCCAGCTCACTCCTCTCAATGCTAGTGTACTAATCTTCTAGCAAAGCGGTCGATGCCCCTTTCATTCATTCATTCCTACTTCCGAATTCCTGGAACTATAGAGCTATATCTCTCTTTAGACAGTGGAAAAAGAAATTGTTGTAGGCTTTACAATAGCATATGTATCTCTGGTGATATATGTGAGGGACTATTTTCTATGTAAGGAATGAGTTTGCAAGAGCTAATGCTTGGTGCTTGATGAGCTGCTGTCCACCCACAGAAAGGGAAGAAAGTAAAAAGTTCTAAATTTGTGTGTCAAGTTTCCATAAAGTTCTTCTTTGCAACAGAAGAGGGAATTAACAGAGGTCATATTGTCTTCTGCGGCAACAATGGATGGGAAAACAGGAATTACAAAGTGTTCAACCTTATAGTTGAGTTATGATGGTGGCAACAACAGTGTGTGATATTGCATCTCAGTTCCATTAAAGTGCATAGGACTTAGCTGCAAGGATACACAAGACCCATCTTATCTTTCCTATGATTAACCAAGATAAGTGGTCTTGGTCATTAACAACGAGTCCACTATTTTACAGTACTTCCATAGGCCAGACTGGCTTCATCTCCCAAATGAAAATGGAGACCAGAATTAAGGTGAACATGGAATTAAGATGGAGCAAAGTTTTTGTCTGAAAAAAAATTGAAGGATGTCTCTAAGTAAAACATAGTCATTATGTTATGACTTATGTAGGGCCTAAGGGGGCAGTGAATGACACAAAGACTCAAAGAGCCCAAGCACCAAAAAATAATCCCCATGTCATGTTCCCGCTGCCCCAGGTAGGCATAACTTGGTGTATCAAGTTTACCCTGGTGTATCAAGTTTACCCAAAGTATTGCTTTACATATTACAATTCTGTAATAAAAAGGGAGGGTCAGTGACAATGTCTCATTCAATTTAATTCATAAAGTCTTATAAAGACCCCATGAAATTTTCTATCCTGTGTTCTACACAATTTCCAGCCTTAGAGTATATATGCAGTAAATGGCATACAGCCGTAATTAGTGTAGCGAGAAACTTATGAATGTTTATTCAGATACATACAGCACTATGTAAATAATAGGACTGGATAATGATCTCCCATGAGACCTTGTACAAATGCTCATTTGCCAGGCCTTTTTATTCTTACAGAGCATTGCTTGCATTGCTGACGTTCTTGAAGTATTGCTCTTCTTAACTCATTCTCTCGGCTCAGAGCTTTGCTGTCCGGTGTGATTAATGCCCAAAGAGGATAAAGGAAAATCCCGGAGCCGTATTATGAAGAAATAAAACACTGTTCTTGGAGAATTGCACATTTCACATCAGCTTTGATAGGTATCTTAAAAGGGCAATAAAACTATTACGAAACTATTAAAGTGTTTCCGAATTCTTCTCCGACCTCTCATGGAAACAAGATGAATGGTCCATTTTAAGCCTCAAGAAGTATTTCCCTCATTCAGGTCATCGTCCCCGAGCAGATAAAACTCAAAATAAGGATAGCATTCATGCAATATATGGCCTATAATACCGCATTGAGCTTTGCGTTGGAACTTTCTCTGTGTTTCTGCATTCTATAACTTGTCAGCACTTGGCATCTTTTATCGTCATCCGTTGGCTTTGTTTGCCGGGGCCTTCTTGATGTACCAACAAATCATTTGGAAAATGTCATCTCCTAATAAAAAATAATAATTTGACGTGACGCTCCAAGGCTCTTAATAAATAGACAAAGTCATTTATTTTGCCCCCGAAAGGAAGAAATGATTATATGAAGATGTTGAATGGCTCGTGCCCGAAAGAGTCTCTGATGCCCAGGGTGGCATGCACTCTGGTAAGATTTGACATTGTCATACATTCAAACCACGTTCGTAATTGCTCTGAAGTGGAATGGCCTCTGAAGAACAGATGGATCAGAGCTTATACAGTGATGTACACGAGACAGGGGAACAGATTAATACCGCAAGGGGAGACCAGAGGAAAATTTGCAAAACACGAGGGTATTTGAACTCATTCATGAATCATCTCCAACTGGTATCTCTGCTGGAAGGCATAATGAATACTCATACATGCTATTTAAAAATGTATCAGTTGTCTTCTGTACAGATGTGAATGAAGAGACGTGTTCATGATGTTGTTTAAAAGAAAGTTTACAAGTGAAAGAAGTTTGATGAATGTCGGAGGAATGAAGACAAGATACCTTGCAAGTATCTGTGATGGCTTACAAGGAGGTACAGCATATGGTATGGTATGGATGATCCAAACAAAATAACAGCAGTGTTTTAATCTGCCAATTTTGAAAAGTCAGAGGACTGTGAAGAAATGACAAGCTAGAAGATTTATTTGTTCTATTCCATACAATTGTTATGTATAGATATATTTCTCCATACCATAAACATACAGAAAGTATAGCGATGCCTCCTTCTTCGGTGCCTGTCTGTACCTGCCCAAAATTTTATTCCAGGGACTGTTCTTGTTTCCATCCCATGTTCTGTAGTAATAGTGATGTGACCACTGAGCACCTTCCAATCTCTTGGATTAAAGGGACAATTCCACCAAGAAATGTTTTTATCACTCCTTAGAAACTTATATATGAACATTCTATGTAACTTTGGTGGATGTTTATCTGGATATAATTTTTAAGTCATTTCATGTATTCAACTTCCTGTGCTGGCTCCTTAAGTTCCTCTTTGTTTGGACTTTTAGCATGCTAGACAGTTTCACTTAACTCTCTCAGTCAGACCATCAGTCTGACCAGAGAAAGCCCTCCCTGTCCTTCTCTGTATTGACTCCATTAAAGCATGACATACTACACTAATCAATGCAATGCTCTTCTGTGGACATCTTTATCTAGGACTATCCAGAGAACAATACAGCTGTGGTTTTGTTATTTTAAATCTACCATTATCATGAGGATTACTTTGCTGATAACATATTCTCCTTATAAGAGCAGTAAGCAGACAATAGGTTACCTATAGGACCAGGCAAAATGACCATGTAGGAACCTGCCCCTGTCAATTAAGAAATAGACGGAAGAGAAAGCCGGAGGAGCAAAGGTGGACAGACTGGCTTGGGTCTGCCTTCGGTGCAATTCACTGCTCATTTGCATATCCATTAAAAGCATTTTTTTCTCCACAATGAAGCAATAGATCATTATGTGAAAGATATCATTACATTCAGCTGAGCCAGCCCTACGAGGCATTTATTCAGTGAATTTCCTGTTGACAGACTCTCTTGAAAGGAAATGTGTATCTGCCAGTTAAAACCAGATAGCGACACATATCCTTTTTTTCTAATTTGTTTTTATTTTCTGATTGTGGATTTTTTAAATTTTATTTCCTGAACATGATTATGGGGTGGCCATCTTGCCTGAGCTGTTCTTAACAGCCTTTAGAAAGCATAAAGAAAATTGCTTTTTCGGCAGCCCCATGGCCCATAGACACAATGGACAGGAGGGGACCTCATTGACTTGTATGGGAGAGCTCTCTAGGCATGCTATGACAATCACCTATTGTGAATGGTGGATTCTGACTTATCAGAAGTGATAAGAGGTGATAACATTACAGGCAGGATTAGAAAGACAGATAAGCAGATAACTGCTGTGAAGTGATCTGTACAGACCAAGAAGTGGTGCCAATTATTAGAGTTAGTGGCAAGAGCAAAAACTGCAGGATTTTATGTTTTAGTTTAAATATTAAAAGTGACATGGAAAATTAAAAATAACAATCAAAAATTATTAAAAAAATATGTTAAATATAAAACGTGATTTAAACAGCAGGTTATTTTCTGATGATACATTCCTTTTAAGCAATAATCCTGACTGCCATATTCCTCACTTACCTTTCCTATACCGATGTCATGGTAAATCTTTATATAAAAGGGTTACAGCTCATTTTGGTGACACTGTGAATTTCACAGTACAATTTGTATGTTGTTTTTCCTTCTATTGCCATATATTTTTCTGCTCTCTGTTGCTATAGGCAACTTTTTTGGGGTGTTTTAGTAATGATTCATTATTACGGCCCCAGCAGTCTGTCCTGGTAAAGTGTAGAAGAATACTGTGCTTACATATAGTAATACACTGAAAGCACTTTATTAGTAGGACACCTGGGTAGGTTTTTATGGAGCCCTTTTTGGTCTTGAATGGAGAGGGGAACTAAATATTTAGCAAAATGCCTGCATTTCTTCCACTTTATCCTGGGGACGGGGGTTATATCTCTGACCTGGCAAAATATGTTCTTGGTAGCAGCAGTTACCCCAATCAGCATACAGAAAGAAAAACTCCCTTTTTCAACTACAGTACATTTTTACATTTCATAGTTTAAATCTACATAAAATTGTCAATAACTTTGCAAATGTTCACTTTAGTTCCCTTGATTTCACTTTAAAAGCTGCTTTTAAAATTTAAAGTTTTTTTTTTTGTAGCAGCATAATGTGAACATCCTGGGCTCCGAAACAAAATCAGTAGCAGTCAGGGGCGGATTGGTCATTGACCTTACAGGGAAATTTCCCAGTGGGCTGATGCCCAGGGGACCGTCTGGGCCCTCCAAATGGCCTGCCAGTGGAAGTTTTTGGGGTGTATTTTGTGCTGCTAGCAGTATCTTGTGATGGGACTGTGGTATTTGGCTCTGTTGGGTTGGTATAATGTGCCAGAATACGGCACTGCCTTCCTGGTCCTGCCTTCCATCAATTTGGACTCAACTACACAACGGGGCCACTTTTAGTATTTTTTCCAGGGCCACTTTAAGTTCCCAGTCCGCCCCTGGTAGCAGTGCAACCTACCAGTCTCCTTAGAATGTATAGGGACCTTTTGGCCCCCCCATTGATATTTCCCTACCACATTTTGCATACTGTACTTGCCATGGTCTCAACTTTTTGAAAACCTGTTTCTCTACAACTTTTTGCCTTGTTTTATGTTAAAGGCACAATATTGATGACCTATCCTCAGGGTGGTGGAAGACCTACTCCCAGAACCCTCTCTGATCAGCCATTTAAAGAGGCCCCAGCTGAAGCCTCCTCACTTTATACCAAGCACAACACTTTACATAGTGGATGTGCTTAGAATTGCATCCCAGACCCGTTCAGGGTCACTTTAGGGGATGTGACCCACGAACGTGATGTCACATGGTCTAAGAAGCTATCACAATGTGCACTGAGGTCTATTCAAAAAGATGATGGGCATGGGCGTGGGCGTCAGGGCTTCTCCACAGATCAGATATTGATGACCTGTACTGAGGTTAGGACATAGTAACCTTAAAGGTGATTTCCAGGTTATTATTGGAATAGCCAATGGCATGCTGACCACTAGGACCCCACCAATCAGCAGAATGATGGGGAGTGAGCTTCTCCTTCATTGTTTATCTATACAAGCATGGCTGTGCCTAGTACTGCAGATCAGCTCATTCATGTCAACATGCCTTAGCTGCAGTACCAGGCTCAGCCACACTTATATGGATGGCACTGTACCTGGGTAAGCAATAAAGCAAATACCTTAACCCCTTTGTTGTGCTATTTTTGGGAGACCTAGGGGAATAAACCATCTGTTTTACACTCCCAGAAAATGTGTACAATACCTGAAAATATTGAATTATCACAATCTTAAGTTTAAACATGATCAAGGTGAACAGGTGGATACGCCATTCACTAGGATATAGCCAAGAAATCAGAAACATGTTCATCCATAAAAATAGAGATGAGACATGATGCATCGCCATATGGCTTTATTCCCTACAGAGCTCCGAGACAGAAGAGCACAGTACAGCGACTTGGCCCTGAGGCCAATGTGGTTATAAACCATCGGCCTGTACATATGTACATAGTGGATATTTTTGTGATTGACATCTTGATTAACACCATAACTTCACTTTACTATGGGAGATGCTTTTTCTCGTTAACGCGTTCGACTCCTTTGTTTTTCAGGTTGCAAACCTCGCCTGTTCCATTTCAAATAATGAAGATGGGGTGAAGTTGGTGCGTATGGCGGCCACCCAGATTGATAGCCTCTGCCCACAGGTATGTCTAATTAAGGAATCGGTTAACTAATGATCAATGTATTTATTGACTAATTTATTCTATAGCCAGATGTTGTGGAATGGAACAGCAGAGTAACGCATTACTGCACTGCTGCAAAACTGTGGTGAGACAACATGTTTTTACATGCAGGCAATATACTATATACAGTCTTCTATCAAACAGACCAATAAGCAAAAACTTTAAATCTACCTACCTACTGTAATATTGTGTCAGACCCCTCATGCTACCAAAACAGCTCTGACCCATTAAAGTCTAGGCTTCACCAGACTTCTGAAGGTGACTTGTAATGTCTAACACTTTTTCATCTGTTCAACCGCAGATCTGCCAATTTCTGATTCCTCTTCTATCATCCAAGATGGCCTCAACACTTGGTAGTCTAAAACCCTTCCTGTATGTTCAGCCAGTGGAGGATTGGCCATAGACCTTACAGGGAAACTTTGTGGTGGGCAGATGCCCAGGGGGCCAGCCAGGGGGAGTTTTTGGGATGTATTTTGTGCTGCTGGCCTTATTTTGTGATGGACTCTGGTATTTGGTTCTGTTTGCTCTCTGGGGTGGTATAATGTGCCACAATTGCTGGCCCTGCCTTCCATCAATTTGGACCCAACTACAAAACTGGGTCATTCTTAGTATTTTTTCCAGGGCCACTTTAAGTTCCCAGTCCGCCCCTGTGTTCAGCCCTGCTCTCAGATTGGCCAGCAGTGCTTATTTGAGGAAGATGGAGGAAGGAAGTGTCTTGGACTATCAAATGTGTATCAGATAGTCAAAGAAGTGGTGGCACCATCTTGGATGACAGACGAGGAACCTGGAAATCAATGGATCTGCAGTTGAAAAAATTAAAAAGGAGGTTTCTGAGTACGTGTTCTGTTTATTCCTCAGTTATTTATTTATTTATTTTTAATTGAACCGGAGGATTGCTTTAAGTCTTGTAAGTTGCAAGTTATGGTCTCCATAATGCTTGATCATATTGAAATGTAGGGAAGTTGGAGGCCGTATTAAAAACCTTGTACTCTTGGGCACATTATTGTGATGAAAGAGTTCATTGCCATTAGGAAATACTGTTACATGAAATGGACGCTTGGTCGACAGTAGGTAGGTGGTTTAGGTAGGTGGTATGTGACATACCCATATGAATGCCAGGAGTCCAGGACCAAAGGGGAATTTTCAATTGTACTTTCCATTCCCTTGTGAACTAAGCCTACAAGCCAACAAGCATCCAGAATTACTGCATAGAGCACATATATACGTATGTTTCCTCAAAAGTAGATAGAATATAAATCTATATGAATGTCTGCATTAACCCTTCATCCGATATATAAAATAATAGCAAAAAAAAGGAAAAAAAGTACATCTCAAAAGAGCTTACATAGATGTCACTGCCATATTAATGAGGACTATACTGGTGAGAGAGCACCATGACTTCGGTAATAGACGTATGGTCATTCCAAGTATGCCCGCTTGCTCCTTGTAACATGACAAGTGTTGATGAAATAGAAGTACTCGAGGAAATGAAAAGAAAAATGTGTTGTTCATTTATTGTGTGTGATAGCCTTAGATGGGACTTGGAGTGGAATGTGCCATGATGGAAATGTTAGAATGGTCCCTTACCGATTGCCGTAATTTGTCAGCGTGCAGCATTTTAATGCCACTTGGCTAACACTGCTAAACAGCAGCGCTGGGACCATAACTTAAGTTCTGCTCCAAGACATTTGCTGTTGTTAAAAGATCATAAATTACAAGACGGATTTGGCCCATCCTATATAATTATACCTCTTCTCTGTCTTTGAGGAGCTGTGGTGTGAGCCTAAAGTGAATCTGTCAAGAAGAGTAGACTGTGAGGGCAGCTGTTCCTTGACCTGAACCAATATCCTAGAGATTGACATTGACATCAATCACAAGGCATCTTTTATACAGTAGATGGAGCAGTCCTAGACCTTTGTAAATAAATATGTCATTTGTGGTCATCCCCTTCTGAAGTTTCTCTTCTATTGGAGACTCCTTGGATTTTAGATGCTCTCATACTCTCTAGCAATAGCTCAAGATGTAGGGTGGCCACAATACAACGCTGTGTTTTACTATATGGAATGAGTCCTTTTTGAAATATAGCTCAATTTACGGTGCTGACAGCCTTTTTTGGATTTATTGGACCGGTGAGTTCACAATTATGTTAAGCAGAGATAGCAGAGGTCTGCTATTGTATTACAAAAAGGAGAAGACAAGCAATCAGTAGTTGACCAGTTGTAAGGCATGTTGGTAATTATAGTGAAAATGACCGGTGATACAAGCATTCAAAACTGAGTACCTCTGTTGTGTACACCCTTAGCTTTCTCTAAATTTTATTAACTGCAATTTCTCATGACACATTATCACAATTCTCTGTAGTCACATCACAAGCACATGGTGGCCACATATAGACACATATAGCATAAAGAACTTCTGACAGAGTATCCCAAAATCTTATTTTTGTTCCTAAAAATTTTCAGCCTATGCCACGCATCTCAGGATATGTTGAGATAAGAGGAAAAATAAGGAAGGACACATTTGTACCTTAGAGGAATCTGAAGACAACTGTCATGTTTGTAATAATGATTCTTGTTGTTGTTTTTTTTTTCAGACCATAATACTATACTCAAGCATAGAAAAGCTGCAGGTCTAATACACGTCAAAGGGGACCCATCTCTAGTATTTGAGGAAAATGAGTGGATTATAATCCATATGATGTGAATGCAGTGATTTTATAAATCGATCCAACCCATAGGGCCAATACACACTGTCCTATTATGGATCAGTGCGTCATGGGTTCTTCATATGGTGACCATTACTTGCCATGGTAGACCTCTGTGAGCTTCCAATCAAACCAAACAAAAGTTATTTTCAATGATCCATATGGAATCAAGGCATGTTCGAACACAAGCAAGGAGGGAAGTTATCATGGAAGGAATTTGTCAAAAAGTCCCTTTTGCTTTGAGTCTACATCATCTTTTGTGCCAAATTTAGCAAGCATCACATATTACTTGACTTTTTTAAAAACATTTTTATAAGTTACAATCAATTACATCAGGTGTACATCTAATGAACATAGCTAACCACATCAAAATCACACAAAGTGTGTGCCAAAATTGACTTTTTCCACCAGAATTCTGGCACAAAAGGAATAACAAATATCCAAAAAAAGGTCCAATAGAGAATAAAGAGGTTTTCTATTATACAGTAGCTACAGATGCTGTATTATTGATGCTAATGTCTTCTCTTAATCCAGGTGATAAATGCTGCCCTGACACTGGCTGCTAGACCTCAGAGTAAAGTTGCTCAAGATAACATGGACGTCTTTAAAGACCAATGGGAGAAGCAAGTGCGGGTTCTTACTGAGGCTGTAGATGACATCACTTCTGTAGATGACTTCCTATCTGTCTCTGGTAGGTCTTTTAAACATTTTTGTTTTCTACTTCCTTACATATATCATAGCAGAGTTTGGTTTGACTGTAGAAATGCCCAGAACCTAAGATAAACCTAAGTTTTGAGAACTAATGCACTAACAAAGGGGTTTGTTGGAGCTCTTGGACAATGATGGCCGATGCATTACATACCCTTAGTAGGAGTTTTGATGTTTTCCTAGAAAGAGAGAACTTTAAAAATGAGACTGAGAAGGTCAATTTGCCCAAGAAATGATTATGATGTCAAAGTTGGAGTTGGGAAAGAATAGTTTTCTCTAAAACTAGTTTTCCTTCCTCTGGATCAACACTTTAGGATATTAGATTGATTTTATGGAATTACTGTTATTTTTCAACCCTACAAACTTGAGTTAAATTACAAACTCAGCCTTGGTCAGCTAATGTTTCACCATAGAGATAATGGGTCCTGTAACCAAGTACTACTGTGGTGAAATAATGAGCCACGAATACACAGCCTGTACAAAGACACAACCACGTTCTACAGAACTGTAGGCACAATTCATGCTAATATATGTGGCATTTTTTTGTGGAATGTTATGGAACTATTCTTCTCTTAAAGTGGACCTGTCATATCCTTATAGTACAGCTAACTAGACAGATTTGAACACGCTGTTTTTTAGTCTAGCCTTTTGGTCACTATTGGTACCATTGGTACCGATTTTTTTGCCCAAACATCAGTGAATTGTCAAGTGGACAGCCACATCTGACAAGTCACTGCCATAGGGGTGATGAAAATTACAGTACTGATAGCAGATGACCAGAGGAGGCCACAAAAAAATAAAAAAATCTAGCTCAGCAATCAATGATGATGTGGCACATTCTGCAGTTCTGTCGGTCTTATTTGAAGAGGAAATGCCCCCTCTCCTGACATGTCTTTTTTAGTACTTGCTCCAGAATTGTTATTACATGGGGATTCAAGTAGTTTGTGAAACAGATATATCAGGAGAGGTGATAGGTCCTCGTTAAAGAACTGCTTTGTAATAGGCTGTCCATTGGAACGTGCAAGCCTTCATAGGTCTATGCATGAAACCAGAGAAATAGAGGTCATGTAGGGTCCCCTAGAAGTCTGTGGGTATCATACTAAGGCTCTTTGCAGCTTAGTGGTTGTTCATAGCTGTATTTTGTTTGAATACGTGAACCCTCAGAGAGGAATTTCACAATTTCTGTTAGACATAAGAACAAAAAACACGTTAAAGGGTTATTCTCATCTTGTACAATGGAGGCATATCGCTGGGATATGCCCCCATTGTCTTATAGGTGCAGGTCCCACCGCTGTGACCCGCACCTATATCGAGAACGGAGCTCCCAAAGTACAAGAGGGCGCACTGCGCATACGCAGCCGGCCTCCATTCATTTCTATGGGGCCGCCGAAAATAGCCGCGCACTGGCTCGGCTATTTCCGTCCGCTCCATAGAAATGAACGGAAGTGGTGGCCGCGCTTGCGCGGTGTGCTCCATTCATTTCTATGAGCGCAGCGGCAGTGGTCCCCCCATCCGATCTCTATATCGGTGCGTGTCCCAACGGTGAATCTCCGATCTGCAAATAGATTCGGTCATATCTAATGGGAATCTAGCCGGACGTGTACAAATTCCTTTAAAAATGGTAGCCACGGTTCCAGTATGAGAAGAGCTTTATTAACTTGAATGATTAAAGTGTGCACATAGCCTTAGTCATACTTATAAAGACCCCTTTAGAAATGGCAGCCACCACTCTAGTATCAGAAGAGCCTTACTAACTTGAATGATTAAAGGGTACCTTAAAGGGATTGTCTCACTTCAGCAAGTGGCATTTATCATGGAGAGAAAGTTAATACAAGGCACTTACTATTGTATTGTTATTATCCATATTGTCTCCTTTGCTGGCTGGATTCATTTTTCCATTACATTATACACTGCTCGTTTCCATAGACCACCCAACAATCCAGGAGAGGTGGTCGTGGTTGCACACTGTAGTAAAAAAGTGTTGGCCTCTCTGGTGACCGGGACCGGTCACGACCACTGTTGCTGGATTGAAAGGTGGTCATAACCATGGAAAAAGTAGTTTATAATGTAATGGAAAAATGAATGCAGCCAGCAAAGGAAGCAATATGGACAATCGTAATACATTAGTAAGTGCCTTGTATCAACTTTCTCTACATGATAAATGCCACATGCTGAAGTCAAACAACTAAGAATGAGTGAACCCAAACTGCAAAGTTCATGTTCGTACCGAACTTTGCGACTCGAACCCGGACTTTTTCACTGAAGTCCAGGTTTGGTGTTCAGGTCATTTTATTATTTTTTGTTATATCATGGTAAAAGCAGAAAAAACAAAAAGCAACTCACCTCATCCACTTGATCACGCTGCCACAGTGTCTTCTATCTTCTTTCAGCAGGACCTGCAACAGGACCTGCGATGGCGTCACCGCACTCACCACGTTATAAAAAATAATAAAGTGAAGTTATGGTCCTTTTGACTTCAATGGGTCCGTGTTCGGGGTCAAGTTTGAGTCCCGAACCTAAACTTTGACCTAAAGTCTGTCCGAACCCAGTGAACCCGAACTTCCACAGGTTCGCTCATCCTTAGAGACACCCTAGAGACAACCTTTTAAGTTCTGTTGCCAACCAGGTCTTACTTGAGGAGATATGTTGCTAGAAGTTAAAAAAAAAGCATGACATGGAGAGTGCTTGCTTTCATTGCCTAAATTACCAAACATGGTCAGGAGTTTCTCCTGGTTGCCTCTACCACCTACCACCACTGTGTCTTCTTCTGTTACACAGTCAGTAAAATAAGGGAGATACCCTTCAACAGTTTCTTCAAGGTCAAGCAGAATGTCCTCCTTTCCTAAACACCATATAATAGTAAGATGAAACAATCATTACTACTTTGTGCTCCTCCCCATCACCTCCACCGGGCTCGAAAATTGAGAAAAGTCGAATAATGGTTTATTTATTCAGAAACAGGGATATCTTTGTAATTACACTGTCTCCTCATGCTTTATGACAAGAGAACCGTCAGCAATGTAACTTGGACTGGACTCAAATGAAGTATGGTGTTGAGTTATGGTGTGTCCTAATGTTTGAGTGGGAGATATCGAACCATAATTAACTGTGTCTACAAACATTTATTAAGATCTATAACTCAATCTCTTCTGCATTTTCTTTCTATTGCACATTACGGCGTACATTTGCTGAAATTATTTGAGTTGTCATTCGTTATGTTATGATAAAGCAGATGCATGCTGACTTATACGCTTCAATTACCTTCTCCTCCTCGCTATCTGTCCAGCATTTAGCAAAAGCGCTGAAAAGCAATTGGCTAAACAGCTGAAAGACACTGGTAGCCTGCCATCTTGTTACTCTCATTTAACAGAAAATTCATTTCACATCCAATTTTAGAGAACCTTAGGAGAGTGAAGTCTGGCCATTTTATTAGCCATGCCCTCGGAATCAGGATCAATAGTAACGTCCAAGCCAAGTATTTATTTATTTTTTTTTTCATATGAACCGCTTGCCAGTTTTAACAATTTTTTGCATAACCCTTTTTAAATTGTATCGATCGAAGTAGATAAATGGGAGCATTCATTTTATTGAAGTTTTCGGCATAAGCAAATTGAACAAAACAAATTCATGTCATCAACAGCCATCATCAGTTCTCATCTCCAGATGAGGGATGTCAATATTAATTCAGTGTTAAGGAATGACAACATGAGAGAGGGAAATATTAGGGTTGGTTTTAGAAAAGAAAGAAAGAAAGAAAGAAAGAAAGAAAGAAAGAAAGAAAGAAAGGAAGATAGACTGATACAGAGATATGAGATAGACTGATACAGAGATATGCGGTAGATAGATATGAGACAGATATGAGATAGACTGATAGATATTAGAGATAAGCGAACTTTTGAAAAGTTCGGTTCGCTTCGCTTCGGCGAACTTTCGTGAAGTTCGGATTCGTACGAACCAAACCTAAAACGAACCTTGCTATAACGGCTGAATAATTGCTGCAACAATAATGGGAGTCTGATAGGGTACAGTTTTGTTTACTTGCAGTTGCTATTACAATGAAAAAAGTGGAAAAAATCCAAGTGACTTCAACAACGGTGACGCAAAATATACGCATATTTGAGAATTTACACTAATGCGTACGCTAATGCGAACATTCCCGCACAAATAACAAACATACAGTGTAGCGTTGTCAAAGGTGCGCTACTTAACTGAATATGTACGCATTAGCGTACAAATCTTTAGCGTACTATTCGTACGTATCGATCTATCTATCTATCTATCTCTTTTCCCTCTCTATCTATGGAGCTCCTTTCTCTCGGATGTCTGAAGACGCACTGACAAAATGTCGGCGCTCAGGCACTTCCGGGGCTGTGTGGGTGACGTCACACATCTTGTTTTTCACAGAAAACCAGGATACAAGGGATTATTGGAGTATCCTGGTCTATTATGTGAAAAAAGTACAGTTTTGCGTCGCCGTTTTTTTTTTTTTTTTACCAGATTCGTTGCGAATCTGGTTCGTTACGGTTCGGTTCGCTCAAAATAACGTCGACACAAAATATACGCATATTTGAGAATGTACACTAATGTGTACGCATTTTATGAATTCATACGCATTAGCGTACGCATTAGCGTACATTCTCAATAAATATGCGTATATTTTGCGTCGCCGTTATTTTAACCAGATTCGTTACGAACTTTCTCAAAATTCGGTTCGGTGATGAACAGAACTTTTGGGAAAGTTCGTAACGAATCTGGTTCGTTACGGTTCGGTTCGCTCATCCCTAATAGATAGATAGATAGATATGAAATAGATAGATAGATAGATAGATAGATAGATAGATAGATAGATAGATATGAAATAGATAGATAGATATGAGATAGACAGATAGACATCTTATAGAGCCCCACTCTATAACATTTAGCCCGATTCCCACCTGTTATTTGTCTAAAATAAAAGAAAAATGCTCTTTTTGACTTTTCTGATTTTTCCCAACTTCAATGTCAAAAAAAGACAGGAGACATAAATACACTAATAAATCCCCCCCCCCACCTACCCCCAAGAGCTATAATTCATCATATTCCTTTTACATAGTACATGATAAACCTGTTTGCCTGCATCCACCACTAGAGGGAGAACAGTGCTTAGCAATTTATACAGTTTCCGCTGCAATTAATGGAGGCTGTAAAATCTCTTTACAATGATTTCCCCCTAGTGGCAGCTGCTGAGAATAGCTGCTGTTTTATGTTGGGAACATAAGAAGGAGTTTAGCGCTGACTTTTCCTTCCCCCATAGCGGATCAGATTCCTAAGAACATTCAGATAAGTTCTAGAATTGTCTATCCTTCTGTAAGACAACAAGAGGATATTATAGAATACAATAACATTCTCAGTATTCTTTCCTTGGTTCTCTATATTCTGACGTTTGCCCCTTCCCCTTCTTGACATTATATTCTCAGTTCAAAAAAATTGGATAATTCAATGTTCACGAAAGTTCTGCTTTAACCCTTTCCACCTTGTTCGCTCATGAACCTATTACCTTGTAAAACAGAACAAGAAAACAGGTGTCTGTATTGATCTTTATTGTAGAAAACCACATACTGGAGGACGTCAACAAGTGTGTAATTGCTCTACAAGAGGGGGATGTGGACACGTTGGATAGAACTGCGGGGGCTATTCGTGGCCGTGCTGCCAGAGTAATCCATATAATTAATGCTGAGATGGAGAACTATGAAGCAGGAGTCTACACGGAGAAAGTTCTGGAAGCTACAAAGTTACTTTCTGAAACTGGTAAGTGGATGAAGTCAGATAGGAATTTTCTCACCACTTTTTTCCAATATTACTTTTATGTTTTTATTGTCAAAAATTTTTTTCCCCCCGCTTTACAATATTACCCAACAAGGGCAAGACGTCCAACACCCATAAGAATTAGTGTTGATCGAGCACCAAAGAGCTCGGGTACTCTGGTGCTCGGGTAGAACACTTGGTGATACTCAAGTGCTCTACAGAGCACCTGAGCACAATGGAAGTCAATGTGAGAACCAGAGCACTTAACCAGGCACCCCCTGCTGCTCTGAAGAGGGGAGGGTGTCTGGTTCATAGGAAAAGGTCAGAAAATGACAGAAACACCACTGAAATGGTTTGGGAACAGCATAGGGAGGATGTTTGGATGCATCTTGGAATCCAAAGTCGCTGCTGTTAACGAATGACAGTAATACGCCCAAAACCGAAGATAAAATCGATTTTAGAGGAAAAATTGTTAGGAAACATTCTTTTCTGTATATTTACTTGTATATAAAGTGCAAGTGCTGCCAAAAATTACAAGGAAGAGGCACTCTGATACAACCTGTATATCGCATAAAGGAGGACCTCATTCACATTGTGGTACAATTGTTCACGTCGTGGGACTCCTACACTCATAAAGCCTATGCACTAAGTGAAAGGGCTGCCAAAAATTACAAGGAACAGGCACTCCAATACACCCAACACTGAATGTCACAAATATTTAGAATGAACAAGCAGACGCAGCACAGTTAATGTCGCTGTCACCAACAGCAGAAAAAATTTTATTGAATGTCACAAATATTTAGAATACGCAAACATTATACAGCAGACGTAGCGCAGGTAATGTCGCCTTGATTAGCGGCAGAAAAAATTACACTGAATGTCACTGGCATTTAGGATGTTCAAATGTTATACAGCAGACACAGCGCAGGTAATGTCGCCTTGATTAGCGGCAGAAAAAAATACATTGAATGTCACTGGTATTTAGGATGCGCAAACATTATACAGCAGAAGCAGCGCAGGTAATGTCGCCTTGATTAGCGGCAGACAAAAATACACTAAAAACAAAAAAAAAATAGATGTTGCCGCCAGATAAAACAATAGTCCTTAAAAGGACTTTTGGGTCTTTTGAAAATAAAAACTAAACCTGCCTAGCCAAATCCTATTCCTACACTATCTGTCCCTCCTTGCAGCAGCTCTACTTTACTAAGACTGAGCCGAACCACATGTCATCGGGTGCTTTATAGCACCCGATGAGGCGTCCCGTTCAGCCAATCACTGTAATGCCAGTAGCCAACATGGCTACGGCAATACAGTGAATGTCAGTACCTCCCCGCACGCTTATTGGCTGCATAGCAGCCAAGAAACATGCGGGGAGGAGACTTGAGCATGGCACTCAAGCACACGTGGTGTTCGGGCAAACACCGCAATGTGCCGAGCAGTGCCATGCTCGCCCAACACTAATAAAAATCTATTTTTACTATTTGGACTAAAAGTCCAAATAGTAAAAATAGTAGAAGAAGATAGAAGATATTCATGGACTTGTGCCCTTCCTTATGATATACAACTACTGAAAATCTCCTACCTTAAAGGGAAT
Organism: Rhinella marina; assembly: GCA_900303285.1. NCBI lineage: Eukaryota > Metazoa > Chordata > Amphibia > Anura > Bufonidae > Rhinella > Rhinella marina. The sequence goes on from ONZH01016579.1 coordinate 89,939, forward strand.
GCACCATCAAAAAATTACCTGTTGTTTAAATCAAGTTTTTGTATTGAACATTTTTTATGAAATTTTGGTGGTTACTTTTAATTTTCCATGTCACCATCTACAATTTAAAAGAGTCCTCATATTCAGCTGTTTTTGCACTAGTCCTAATAATAGGCGCCACTTCTTAGTTTGTACAGTTCACTTTTACAGTTATCTCATTATCATCACATGCAGGATAACAATGACAGATATTATATATAATATCTAACACAGGATCCACCATTTACAGTAGGTGACATTTCAGCTTATCTACTCCCTCCTGACCTCTGCATAGGTCATATGCCTGTACAGCTAATTTTTTAGCAGTTATCTCATTATCATCACAGGCAGGATAACATTGACAGATATCACCACTATGTTGATAACATAGGATCCACCATTCACAATAGGTTATATTACAGCTTACCTAATCCTTCCTGACCTCTGCACAGGTCATATGCCTGTACAGCTCATCTTTTAACCGTTATCTCATTATCATCACAGGCAGGATAACAAAGACAGATATCACCTACATATAGATAACACAGTATCCACCATTCAAAATAGGTGATATTACAGCTTATCGACTCCCTCCTGAACTCTGCACAGGTCATATACCTGTACAGCTCACTTTTTAACAGTTATCTCATTATCATCACAGGCAGGATAACAATGACAGATATATATATATATATATATATATATATATATATATATATATATTAAACATAGGATCAAGCATTTACAGTAGGTGATATTACAGCTTATCTATTCCCTCCTGACCTCTGCAAAGGCCATATGCCTAGATATCTATCCCATAGAAGTCAATGAGGTCCCCTCCTGTCCACTGCGTCTATAGCCCATGGTGACTACTGGAAAACATATCTCTAAATGCTGTTAAAAACAAAATGGCCGCCCTGTAGTCATATTCAGGGAACAGAATAAAAAATATCTATAATCAGAAAATAAAAATTAATTATAAAAAAGGATATGTGCCAATATCTCATTTTATCCAGCAGAAAAATTTATAGATGACACATGACACCTTTACAACATATGTGAGGTCACATGAACGTTAAAGGGGTCGTCCCATCTTGGACATCTCGCCATTCATTTCAATAAGACTTTCAAAAATAGCCAAGCTCGTTGCTTGCCTATTTTCAGCACTCCCATAGGAATGAATGGAGGGTGGTCGCACATGTGTGGTGCGCCCTCCATCACTTAACAGGCTCCGTTCTAAGGATAGATGTTGGTCCCAGAGGTGGGCTGGGTAGCTTCAAGAGATAATGTGCTGTTATATTACAGTAGCTTTATGATAAGGTTTTTACATTATTCATTATACTAATGAACGTAGGTTGCTAAAGGCTCTATAACCATGTCTCAAGGGCCTTGTAGCATGGACTGTCTGTAATTCAACCAAGGCTTCCAAATTGTAATAAAGGCAGTGTGTGTTCTGTTTTCCCAGCTAGCTAATTCCTCGAGTCTAAATATTTGGTCTACTCTCTATAGCCATAGTGAGATGGGTGGCGGGAAGGGTCGAGCCATCTGAGGGGTCTCAGAAGCTTAGCTGTTGGAATAAAGTGAGTGGCTAAGTTAGACCTAGAGGTTCGTCAGTTTGTACTAGATAACCATAAGAGGACAGGTTCTGGAGTAAAAGAAATGTGGGTTCCACATATCTTCTCAATTGTCATAAATATCTCCTCCCAATACTTCTTGATCTCGGGGCAAGACCAGAAAATATGGCCCAGAGCCCCACTCTCCCCTCTACAACTGCAGCACAGATCATCTTTGCTAAGCCCCATTCGCCTGAGCATCATCAGGGTCTTGTACCATCTTGGCATGATCTTGTAAGAGTTCTTCTGAATTTTGACACAGCTCGAGAACCCATGTGAGTGAACAGGAACTGTGCATATGTCACTTTCTGAAAGTGGGCGGGGCAAATCTGATTCCCATCCCCTAATATATGCTGGCACTCCCTTTAATCTTTACAATACACTCCCCCCCCTCTCTTCTCCCATGATTTTTTTTTTAATTTTTGTTTGCACTTGCAATTTAGAACTAATATCCTGTGACCATCGTTAAAGTTATTTTCTAATAACAAGGAGAGTGGCTAATTGGAAAAGTAGTTGCCCCGAGGACTCTTTGTCCTTTTCTTCTCTCAGACCTTTAAGAAATAATTGTAATAACTTTCAATAAAGATATTAATTGCATATATTTGAATCATGTTGATGACTGTTTCCCTGTGATATACATAAACAGATCCTTGATAAATAACATGAAAAACTAAATTAATGGGGCTTTCCTGACTGGGGAGTCTTTTTGGAAAGGTAATCATAGATCTGAAATGTAGTATGACATTCAAATGAATGCATGACCACAGCGGTAGAGTGGAAGAGTGCTTTTTGTTAGGGTGTTCTTCCACGGCTAATAAAAAAAGAGGGTTCTGAGCAAGAAAACCTTCACTGATCATATTCATGGTCATGGTCAATAGACCTCATGGGCAGGGCTGATCATTTGAGTCAACCCCTTGTCTGGATTAGATAGCCCATTTCAGTAGAGATTTCTAAGTTAAAGGAGTTGTCCCAGAAAAAAAAAAAAACAACTTCATTTTTCAAACCAGCACCTGGAATTGAACATTTTAGTAATTGCATGTAATTAAAAATGTAGTACAGCAACTGAGCTATTCAATAATGTTTCTATATATTTCTTTGCTTTTTTTTCTAATTTCTCTGTCCACCTCACTCCAGATGGACGCACATGCTCAGTTCCACCCTTCCTGAGCTGTGATAGTAGGAGAGCTACAGCAGAAAGAATACTTCCCCTTGAGCTTCCTCAGAAAGGACACTTCTGAGCTTCAGCAGACAAAACACACCTCCTGAGCTGCCAGCTTGATAAACACATAGTTAAGAGATTTCATCAACAAATGGAGGGGAGGGAAGATCTCTGGATCCATGTGAGGTGCTTCTGACACTCTGGAGGACTAAATCTGTCTGCAGATTGCTTAGGCAGTCCATTGATTTCAATGTAAACAGTCTAGTACTTCAAAGAGGTAAAATGAGTGTTGCAGTTCATTTCTCCTGCGGAAATGCTGCAGAGAAATTGAACACTGTTTGCCAGATTACCCCATCAATTCTTTATTACTGGATATCTCTAATTTGCTCTTTGCTCGGACTTTAACAAAAAAGTTATGTTCAAAGAGGATAGATATTTAAAATTGTCTGAGGTTACAGCTGACCTTACACTTGCTCTCCTAATTAAGAAAATATCACTTAAAAACACTTACATTAGGCAGCATGGAGAGTAGAGAGTCACTGCAAAGAGTGTCAGTCATTCTGGAGAACTCAACATGTCTTCATATCTCATATATTTGAAAAGGCAAAATCCAAAATGTATCTATGGAGTTGCAGAGATAGCAGTCACAATCAGGCCCTGGTCATCAAGCATTGCATCTTCAAAAACCAAGTGTGATTGAAAGCAGGTCCTAACTTAGAGAAGAGGTTGTGCAGATGGAACAACCATTGAGCTGGAAACACAACTTTTCTTCAAATGATAGCATCAATTCAGTAATTAGTTTTCAATTATCTATATCCCAAATAATGCTAAGAATTAATTTTTGCCTTTACTTACGTTTTCCCAAATTACCTACAAAAAAAGAAAAAAAAGAAATGAATATTTTGTCAGGTAACGTAATCATTGACTTGAATATTTTAGCTGTGTTCTGAAAACAGGTCATGAAGTAGAAAGACTCAAGTTTTATGTATGAAACTCAAAAGTCACTTTCTTTTAAAGTCTCCTTTATGTTAATTTCCCCGGGCGATGTTGTTTAGTATAAATTGTTTTTGATGTGTTATAGACAGCGTCCTACTCTCAAAGCTTTACATCACAAAAGTTAAGGTTAATGTTTTGTTTTTGATTCAAGCTAAAGTTTTGAAGTTCCTCTTATTCATCAGGCCCTGCTTCAACTTCACATTTTTCCTTCCTTATTTCAGAAATGTTCAAATTGGTTTAGAAGGCCGTGACATATAGCAGTGTTTATTCAAGTCTCCAGAGTCTTTGGGCTGTGAGAGCAGCTGGTCAACCTCACTAAAAGTATGGTGCTTAGTACATACTAATGTTTTTGCATTGTCTCATTTTATTTTATTTTTTTCAGTTATGCCTCGTTTTGCTGAACAAGTGGAAGTTGCAATTGAAGCTTTGAGCACAAATATCCCCCAAACATTTGAAGAGAATGAGTTCATTGATGCATCTCGATTAGTTTATGATGGTGTGAGGGACATCAGGAAAGCTGTTCTCATGATAAGGGTAAGAATGAATATCTTTTAAAGGGGTTGCCTGCTTTTTATATTGATGAACTGTCTTCAGAATAAGTCATCAATATAAAATCAACGGGGGACCAACTCCCAGCACTCCCTTTGATCAACTGTTTGAAGAGAAAGCAGAGCTCATAAAAGCGCTGCTTTCTCTTCAACATCACAACCACAGTGGTCAGTAGGTGTAATTACAACTAAGCCATCCCATTCACTTCTATGGGACGGGTCTTTCCTGTTCACATAGAAGTGAATGGAGATGGAACAGTTATAATTACACCTGCTCACTGCTGCAGTGAAGAGAAGGCATCGCTTGTATGAGCACTGTGTTCTCTTCAAACAACTGATAGGCTGGCGTGCTGAGAGTCATCCCCTGGCTGATCTGATATTGAAGACCTATTCTGACAATCGGTCATTAATATAAAAAAGTGGACAACCCCTTTAAGATCATTACAAGCTGGTGAAGCGCAAGGTCTAAGACGTGAAGTCTGACTCAAGCTCATCATCTTGATTGTCTTTACATAATTTCTCTATGGAAAGTGAAACCTTGCCTAAAGGTCACTTCATTAAGAAGCCCACCTGCCATTTAATGTACAGTAGGTGAAACTTTTGCTGTCACTGAAAAGTCTGACCTACATTAGAATGTATAGTGGTCTTCTCAAAGATGTGCTAATATATAGGCACCTACCATATCTAGAAAAACTTTTTTATTGTAATTTTGGATAGAGGTGCTACTGTACAATATATGATAAAAACTCCATGCTTGTTCATGTTGTTCCATATACAGTGAGTTAAATGTGGAGAAGCTCAGGGGGGTCCATTAGTTCCTTGGTAACATAGTACTTTGGTTTCCTAGCTTGGACTTCTACTGGTGTACCATGTTATTAATTCATTATATATCTTGGGTTCCATAGTTCATACACAGTGACAATTCTTCAAGTAAGCAGAATGCTTAGCACCGACATTTCATTTTTTTCTTTTCTTAAAGACTCCTGAAGAATTAGAAGATGATTCTGACTTTGAACAGGAAGATTATGATGTCAGAAGCCGAACAAGTGTACAGACAGAAGATGACCAGTTGATTGCTGGACAAAGTGCAAGGGTATGTTCTTAATGAATATTGGATGTTTCTTTTGGATTCCTTATTTTTGTGGTGAATCCACCTGACTACACGTTTTAATTTTTGAAGTAAATTATGGGTTTTATGCCAGTGCTGGTTTCATACGTTATTGAGTAATTGTAGTGTATCCCATGTTAGTCATCAATAGAGACAGGAAAACTAGTTAAATGATACTTTTTATCAGGTAACTGAATGGATTAAAAGTTGTTTTTTCTATGACCATCGCCAATCAAATGTGGGAAGTGAAGGCAATTCCCTCTGTAGGATTAAAGGGAATCTGTCAGCTCCAAAACACCTTGCAAACTAGCCCAAGCAGTGTATAGTGAAAGTGATGCTGAGTCCAATTATGTATTTTTTTTTCTTCTTCATACTCACTTGCATTTCAATGATGTGGTCCCAGAAACCAGTAGTAAAATGCATTAAGAGGACTCTGCATTATGTGCATGTGCTCAGGAATCCTCTCGATACATTTTTCTGCTGGCTTGCTGGAGCCCCTCATTGGAATGCAAGCAAGTATGAAGATAAAAATTTCAAAATTGGACTGAGCGTCATTGACAGTAGACACCACTTACTCTAGATTGGGGGTGTTAAGAAGCTGACATTGACATACCAGGTCACACATAAAAGGAAGTTGCAAGCACTAAGGAAGTCTGCCATGCTAAAGTGCTGACAGCACTGGCTTTTCTCATCAGGTGTAGTGTGAATATGAACTAGTATTCTGACAGATTTTGTGGTTGCAAGTAGAATCCTGGAGCATCCAACCAGGACACCAGTACATTTGTCACTCAGAGCTGAGGGGAAGAGCTGTGATGCAAATCATTGCAGATAGCACTTCACAGTAAAACTTGTAAGAGAAGAATCTGGCAGCATAAATATTCATATTCACACTACTCCTAATATGAAAAGCTCTGCAAAATGGATGTTTGTGCTGCTCTCCCAAGCTCTTACCCAATGCTATTAGCAGTTTAGCAGTAAAAAAATGCTAATAGACTGCCTTTACAGTTGGGACCTCATCTACATTGTTTACATGCCCTTCAAGGGTGTAACTACCATAGTGGCAGACCATGCGACTGCTATGGGGCCCAGAGCAAGAGGGGGCCCAGTTTTATTCAGGATCGATCATCCCCTCTTTTCCTGTAGGTGAAAACTTGATCAGGACTCTACCCTCTAAATGAACAATTTTTTAGCAAATGAGGCAGTGGAAAAATGTCCCAAAGATCATTGAAAGGGGTTTAGGCAGAAACCCTTCTGTCCTGTGTGGGGCGCCTGGTTTGATCCTTGCTATGGGTCCCTTATTTCTCTATGTAAGCCACTGATGCCCTTATTAGAGATATAAACAGGACAATCCTGATGGGGTAACCTTTTAGAGATTTTAAAACATATTTTCTAGATGGCTTAATTCTATCTTTGAACGTTATGGAGCATGAAAACTAAGGGGTTCATTTATCAACACCAGCGTTTTAGATGCCGGTCTTAATAAAGCCTTATAGATGGTGGGGAATGCCAAAGTTATGAAGAGGCGTTGGACTCTTCATAACTTCGTTGGATCCTCCGCCACTTCTAAATGTAAGACATCTTCCTAGTTGTCTTACATTTAAACCTTTTTCTACGCTTGAAAAAGTAGAAAATGTTAAATGATACGGGTCTACCAGCCCATCTTCTTCCCTACCCATGCCACACCCACTTATTTAGATCTGGTATATTGCACCTAAAGTATGCCTAATTTAGGCGTATTTCATCTTGATAAATGACCCCCTAAGAACTCTTTCATATTACTTTTTTACAGATATGGAGTCAGTTTGCATCTGTTTTTTAATAAATAAATAAATAACTGATTGTTTTACCATTTTAATATTGAAACAAGGCAAGTCATCCGTGATTGGTTGAATTTTTGGACAAGGGGAGTGTTAGTGGGAGGACAGTCATGTTTCTTCATTGTTGAATTTTTTTTTTTAATCAGTTAAACTGGTTGAAAAAACAAAAGCTATTGTATGCCATCAGTCTAACTGATCTTCCTATTACTCTCAATAGATTTTATTTGCCTGATTGCTTTTGAAAGTGCTGCATCATCTTTTTTGGCTGGATGAAAAAGCACAGACATCTGCATTTTCCACACTAGTTAAAAAAATGACAGGAATGCAAAATAGACAAAACAGATTCATTTTCGGTATCTGTTTTTTTCTATCGAATATGTACACAAGAAATTCCCAAATTGATTCTTTAGAATCACAATTTGACCAGAATTCTTTTTTTAAATTGTTCGGAAGAATTTTTGAGAGAGAGAGATAGAGCTTTTAGGAACTTTTCTCAACTCTCTTGAGTATTTATAACTATATAAGAGTTCCACAAACAGTGAACACAATTAGCAATTCTAAGAACCTCTCAATACAGCAGAAATGATTAGAGATGTTAACACTTATTAGACAGGCAATGAAGTTGGTACTAGAAAAGTAAAGCAATGATATAGCAATAGGGAGAAGACAATTATGGGGTCAAAAGTTATAGTATTGAGTTTACAAGACATGAAACAATGGCTATTGTCACTGTCTGACCACCTTTGGGAACAGTAAAAAATCTCAGTAGAAATAATAATCGCAGGGATGTGTAGTGGGGGTTGATGTTGCCATTCGAACTACTATCTCAAGATTCTGAAAGAAGGACACCCAAAGGGTCCATGTTTTAAGGCATTTACTATGATTCCTGAGGTCAAATGAGCAAATGTTCTCAAATCTGGATTTCTGGGCTCTTTTCCTTACCCAGTGGGATTGTCAAGGAGTATCAGTTTTACGCTAGCAGCTTCCAAAACCAACTGAAGCCAAAGAGATTTATGACATGAGTTTGAATTGGGTGGGAGGAGGAAAGTCAGAAAGACTAAGCGGATTTATTAGTGTTGAGCGAAGGGAAGCATGCAAAGCAGAATTCGGTCCAAAGTTTAGGAAAACACAAAATCATCCATACTGCTGCGCGGCCAGCCAATCTGTGGATAGTCATCCACTGTGATATCACAGCCCTATAAAACCCTCTACCCGCATGGTCTCCTCCATTGTTCTGTGAACTGAGCATAAGGAGAGACGTTGCAAGTGCTCATGCTCTAGGGACAGTGTTGCTGAAATGCCTACACAGAGATAAGGAAAGATTTGCATTATGTGGTAAAATTTTTGTGACCCCTATTATGCTTACTCATTTAATGAGCAACAATACCCCTTTAAAAAAATGAAGGGTTAAGAGCATCTGTGTTACGAGTAATCACCCTTAAAAGGACAGCCCCACTTAGGAACATAGTAAAGAATACCTTAATCTGTCTGATTTTCACAAAAAGCAAATATAAAAAAACAGTATAATATACTTGTTGCATACAAAAATTGCATTACGACTAGTGTTGAGTAGAGATGAGCAAACGTGCTCGAAACGAGCACTGTACCGCTCGGCTCCCCTGCGCTCGCATGGGCGCAGGCAGCCGCTTCCGTCCTCCTGAGGAGGACGGAAGCGGCTGCCTGCGCCCATGCGAGCGCAGGGGAGCCGAGCGGTACAGTGCTCGTTTCGAGCACGTTCACTCATCTCTAGTGTTGAGCGAACATGTTCGGCAGAATACACTATTCGGCCGAACATGGCGGTGCTCGGGACCACACGGTATTCGTACGAATACCGTGTGGGCTCGAGCGCCATGCTCGAGTCCCCTCACCGCACGCTAATTAGCGAATTAGCATTCGGGGAGGTATGGCATTCAGTGTAATGCCAGTAGCCATGTTAGCTACTGGCATTACACTGATTGGCTGGCCGGGAATGCGTCATCGGGTGCTATAAAGACAGGGAGAGTGTTAGACAGGGAGAGCTGCAGCAAGTAGGTACAGAGAGTGTAGGGAGAGAAGCACGCTAGGCAGGGATAGAAAACGATTAGAAAAGACCCAAAAGCCCTTTTAAGGACTATTATATCAGGCACAATCTTTTATTTTTTATATATTTCAGTACTTTGAAGGTGTTGAAAATAGCGCTAGGGGGCCTACCGTTAATGCCACAAGCGCTGCTGCAGCAAGGAGGGACATACACTGTAGGGAGAGAAGCACGCTAGGCAGGGATAAAAATCGCTCAAAAAAGACCCAAAAGCCCTTGTAAGGGCTATTATATCTGTCACAAACCTTTATTTACTGACATTTGAGGACTTTAACCCCTTAAGGCCGAGGCTACTTTTACACTTAATGCCGAAGCCACATTTTTTAAATCTGCCATGTGTCACTTTATTAATTCATAACTTTGGGATTCTTTCACCGATTCGACTGATTCCAAAATTGTTTTTTCGTGACACATTGTACTCCACAAAAGTGGTAAATTTGAGTCAATATAAATCACCTTTATTTATAAAAAAAATCCTAAATTTACAGAAAATTTGGAAAAATTTGTAATTTTCAAACTTTGAATTTCTCTGCTATTAAGGCAGATAGTGATCCCTCACTATAGTTATTACTTTACATTTCCCATATGTCTACTTTATGTTGCCATCATTTTGTAGATGTGATTTTATTTTTTGGGGATGTTAGAAGGCTTGGAATTTTAGAAGCAATTCTTAAAATTTTTAAGAAATTTTCCAAAACCATTTTTTTAAGCATCAGTTCAGTTCTGAAGTCACTTTGTGGGGCTAACATAATAGAAACCACCATAAATTACCCCATTTTAGAAACTACACCCCTCAAGGTTTTCAAAACTAATTTTACAAACTTTGTTAACCCTTGATATATTCCACAAGATTTAAAAGAAAATGGAGATGACATTTCAAAATTTCCCTTTTTTTTTTTTGCAGATTTTCCATTTTAATCCATTTTTTCCTGTAACACATCAAGGGTTAATAGCAAAAAAACCTTAAAAACTATTACCCTGATTCTGCGATTTACAGAAACAACCCACATGTGATTGTAAACTACTGTATGGGTGCATGGCCAAGCGCAGAAGGAAAGGTGCGCCAGATGGTTTTTGGAGGGCAAATTTTGCTGGACTAGTTTTTAGACACCATGTCCCATTTAAAGCCCTCCCGATGCACCCCTACAGTAGAAACAACCAAAAAGTGCCCATATTTTGGAAACTAAGGGATAAGGTGACAGTGTTATTGATACTATTTTGGGGTACATATGATTTTTGATCACTTTATATTACACTTTTTGTTAGGCAAGGTAAACAAAAATGGCTGTTCTGGCTCAGTTTTTTTTTTTACTGTATTCACCTGAGGGGTTAACTAATGTGATATTTTTGTAGAGCAGGTTGTTATGGACGTGGCGATACCTAAAATGTATAGTTTTTTTTATTTATTTAAGTTTTATACAATAATATCCTTTTAGAAATAAAAAAATCGTATTTTAGTGTCTCCATTGTCTGAGAGCTGTAGTTTTTTTAATTTTTTGGGCAATTGTCTCAGGTAGGGGCTAATTTTTTGCAGGAAGAGGTGACGGTTAGATTGGTACTATTTTGAGGGGTATATGCCTTTTTGATCGCTTGGTATTACACTTTTTTATGTAAAGTGACAAAAAATGGCTTTTTTTACCCAGTTTTTATTTTAGTTTTTTTACTATGTTCACCTGAGGGGTTAACTAATGTGATATTTTTGTAGAGCAGATTGTTATGGACACGGTAATACCTAACATGTATAGTTTTTTTTATTTATTTAAGTTTTACACAATAATATCATTTTTGAAACAAAAAAAATCATGTTTTAGTGTCTCCATTGTCTGAGAGCTGTAGTTTTTTTTTATTTTTTGGGAAATTGTCTCAGGTAGGGTTTCATTTTTTGCATAAAGAGGTGACGATTAGATTGGTACTTGCATACGCCTTTTTGATCACTTGGTATTACACTTTTTGTGATGTAAAGTGACAAAAAATGGCTTTTTTGACCATGTTTTTATTTTATTTTTTTTTACCTTGCTCACCTGAGGGGTTGGGTCATGTAATATTTTTATAGAGCAGGTTTTTATGGATGCGGCGATACCTAATATGTTAAGGTATTTTATTTTCTTCATTTTTAATCAATTAAAATGTACTTATATGGGGAAAAACTTTTTTATTTTTTACACTTTTTATAACTTTTTTTTTTTTTACACTTTTTTGACTGAGACCCACTTGGTTCTTGAAGATCAGTGGGTCTGGTGTTTTACAATACCCACTGTATAGTAAACTGCAGTGTATTTTCATTCATAGTAAGCCTGTTCAGGCTCCTGCCTTTAACAGGAGCTTGATCAGACTTACCTCTACCATGGCAAGCCGTACGAAAGCGTCCGTTTGCCATGGTAAATATCGGGACGCTGCCGCAGCATAGCAGTGTCCCGATGAGGGGGAGCTCCCTCTCTCTTCCCCACACCATCGGTGCGCTGCCAGAGCACCGCAGCGCCCGATGGGAGAGGAAGGGAGCTCCCTCCCTGTTAACCCTTTCCATACTGTGGTCCCTATGGACCGCGGCATGGAAGGGGTTAAACGGCCGACATCGCTGCCAGCCTGAGTCTGCACACATTTTATGAGGATCTGATCCCCGTAGTCTCGGACTGCGGGGATCAGATCCTTTCAGCCAGCACGCATATCCTGTGATTGGCTAATCTGAACAGACTAGCCAATCACAGCGATCGCTGGCCCTGTACCGCCCCCATTGGTCCCATTGGCTGGTTAGCTGAGACCCCTGGCTGTAAGTAACAGTCGGGGTCTCAGCGCTGTCACCATGTCAGCAGACATGGTGACAGTTTAATGCCATGATGTGTATACTCGTCATGGAGTGCTAAATAGCAGTGCTCCATGACGAGTATACACGTCATCGGGCGGGAAGGGGTTAAAGGTGGTGAAAATAGCACTAGGTGGCCTGCCATTAATGACACATGTGCTGCTGCTGCTGCATGCTGTAGGATACTCCCTGTATACTATATACCTGACATACTTTGCTATAATTTCTGCTGTTAAGCCCGCAGTACTTCTTTTGCGTCTTGCTGTATAACATTTGCGTATTGATAGAATTTTTATATGCAGGGTTAGTATCATTGTTCAAAAGTCCATTGTGAAATATATCTTTTTTTTTTTTTTTTTGGGTGGTAAAAAAAACTCAAGTGTGCCCTCAGTAACGCTAGGTGCACAGCGTATTACAACCGATCAAAAGTCTCTGTAGCTGGAATCCGTATTTAATACCGTTAATTTAGGCCACAGTTCCTCATTTGCTGCTGCAGTTAAATTTTCCCAAGGAGGGAGTTAAACTATAGGGATAGGATTTGGGTAGGTAGAAAGATTGTCGCTGTTCCAAAAAGACCAAAGTCCATTGTGAAATACGTCTTTTTTTTTTTTTGGGGTGGCAAAAAAACCCCAAGTGTACCCTGTCAGTAACGCTAGGTGCACAGCGTATAACAACCGTTCAAAAGTCTCTGTAGCTGACATCCGTATTTAATACCGTTAATTTAGGCCGCAGTTCCTCATTTGCTGCTGCTCTATAACGTTAGCGCATTCAGAATATTGGACATTCGTTTAAATTTTTCTGATGATACAGTTAATAAAAATCTGCAGTTCTGTAGTTGTGACCAAGTTGCATATATACTGTGTAATATGCGCAAGGCGAGCACTAAGGGACAGGGAAGTGGGCTAGCTGCTGATGGTGAACGCAGAGGCCATGGCTCTGGGCGCGGTGAAACTGTGCCTGCTGGCAGAGCCCAAGAAACAAAGTCCTCCAAAACTCCTAGCTTCATGTCACAGTTTGCAGGGCGGCGCAAGACACAACTCTTGTCGCCACACCAGTGCAAGCAGGTAGTCGGTTGGATTTCAGCTGATAATGCTTCCAGTCGGTTCAGCACCACCCCTTCTTCCACAAAGTCCAGTCTCAGTAGCCAAGAGTCTGGACAACCGCATTCTCACCCTGATCCTCCTTCCTCCCACCATGCACAGTCTGGGCAAAGAAGAGATCCCAAATTGGGATATTCCGAGGAGCTTTTTTCATTACCGTCCCTTGGCTTGCGCCTCTTGCCAAGGCTGCTTGAAGTGGGACATGAGGAGATATTGTGCCCTGATTTCCAACCTATTGAGAATCACAGTCTGAAGAAGATGACGGAGGGGAACGACAAGTATTTTCTCCCGAGGTGGATGATGATGATGAGACACAGTTGCCAATAAGTCAAGGGCAATTAGTGTATCGAGAGGTTGTGGATGAGGATGAGACTCAGTTAAGTCAGATTCTTGTTAGTTCACCATGTCAGGAGGAGGACCAGAGTGAGGATGTGGAAGAGGAGGTGGTGGACGACAAAATAGCTGACCCAACCTGGGAAGGTGGCAAAAGCCGAGCGAGGACAGCAGTACAGAGGGGGAGGGATCCGCAGCAGCACAACAGGCTTGAAGAGGCAGTGGGGTGGAAAAAGGGAAAAGGCAGGCCACGACAACCAGGCCCACAACTGTTCCCCGGAGCAGCCCCTTGCGGCAAGCTCCCTTAGGTGTTCCGCAGTCTGGCAGTTTTTTGAGGAAAGTGCTGATGATAAACGGATTGTAATTTGTAACCTGGGCCCTACCAAGATGAGCAGGGGCGTAAACACCAGCAACCTGACCACCACCAGCATGATCCGACATATGTCAGCAAAGCACCGTAAAAGGTGGGCTGAACACCTGGGTCCACGATCTGTGTCTGCAGGTCACACCACTACCTCCTCTTCCCCTCTGTTATGTGCTGTCCAAGACGCAGGCCCAGATGCCTCCCGCCCTGCACCTGGACCTTCGCTGGAAACATCAGCCAGCACATCCACTTCAATGTCCCAGCGCAGCGTTCAAATATCCTTACTGCAGGCATTTGAACGCAAGTGCAAATACCCTGCCACCCACCCACAGGCTATAGCTCTATACGCGCAACTTTCCAAGTTGCTGGCCCTGGAAATGTTGGCGTTTAAGGTGGTGAACACCTTTCGTAGCCTGATGGCTCGGCTGTCCCTCGTTATGCAGTCCCCAGCCGCCACTATTTTTCCCGATGAGCCATCCCTGCCTTACACCAGCATGTGTCCAGAAACATAACCCGGGCCCTGACTAACGCAGTTACTGGCAAGGTCCACTTAACAACTGACACATAGACAAGCGCTTGTGGCCAGGGACGCTACATTTCCCTGACGGCACACTGGGTGAATGTTGTGGAGGCTGGGAGCTAGTCGTTCCCTGGGATGGCCCAGGTGCTACCCACGCTGAGGATTGCGGGCCCTACTTCCATCCGGATTTCCGCTGCCACCTGTAGTAGCGACTACAACCCTTCCTTCTCTTCCTCCACCTCCTCCTCCACTTCTTCCCATGCAGAATTGCCATCTTGCAGCATCACTCAGACTTCTGTCAGTAGCTGGAAGCAGTGTAAGCAGTCGGTAAGAGGCAAAAGGCCGTGCTGAAGCTTATTTGCCTGGGTGACAAAAAGCATACCGCCGCAGAACTATGGCATGGCATAAGGGAACAGGCTGAGCTGTGGCTCTCGCCAGTCAACCTACAGCCAGGCATGGTTGTATCCGATAACAGCCTTAACTTGGTAGCGGCTTTGGAGCTGGCCAACCTCCCACACATACCATGCCTGGCCCATGTATTCAACTTAGTGGTTCAGCGGTTTCTGAAAACCTACCCCAATTTGTCTTAGCTACTGGTGAAGGTGCGTCGCCTGTTTGCCCATTTCCGCAAGTGACCGACAGCTTTAGCCAGCCTGGAAACCCTGCAGCAGCGCTTGCGGTTGCTGACTCACCGACTGCTGTACGACCTGAGCACGCAATGGAATTCCACCTTTGTGAGCAGCAGAGAGCAGTAGTAGAATACCAGCTGCAACACGGTCGGCGCCTTTCTAGTTAGCTTCCGCTCTTCACAAGCCACGAGTGGACATTGATGTCTGACCTCTGTGAGGTGTTACGCAACTTTGATGAATCTACACAGATGGTGAGCGGCGATAATGCAATTATCAGCGTAACCATCCCACTTCTGTGTCTACTAAAAAGCTCGCTGTTCACAATAAAGGACGATGCTCTGCGTGTTGCTCTGCGTGTGGAAGAGGTGGAAATGGGGGAAGACTCTACACAGGGTGATAGCCAGACCCCCCTCGGTTCGTCTTCTCAGCGCCAATTGGAGGAGGAGGAACAGGAGACGGTTGCCACCGCTACATAGGGTAGCCATACAACGTTTACACCATCTCTTCGGTGTGGATGGGCTGAAGAGGAGAAAGAGGACGAGGAGGATATTGAGAGTCAGGCTCCTGGTGGGGAGAGCAAAGCCTTGTCTGTTGGGACTCTGGCACACATGGCTGACTTCATGCTATGCTGCCTTTCCCGTGACCCTTTTTGTTATACGCATATTAGGCAACACCGATTACTGGTTGTTCACCCTTCTCGACCCCCGCTACAAAGAGAACTTCCCATCTCTCATTCCTGTGGTGGAGAGGACAAGTAAAATGTTGCAATACCAGAAGGCCCTTGTGGAATAATTGCTCCACAAATTTCCATCTGACAACGCTGGCGGCAGAGTACGTAGTTCTTTGGCCACCCAAGGAGCGGAGACGACGGGAACACACAGCAGTTCCAACAAAGGCAGGGCGACACTCTCCAAGGCCTGGGACAGTTTTATGACACCCCGCCAGCACCCTCACCCTGATGAGCGGCCTAGTGTGACAAGGAGGGAAAAGTTTTGGAAGATGGTAAAGGAGTACGTAGCTGACCGTGTCAACGTCCTCAGGGATCCCTCTGTGCCATATAATTATTGGGTATCTAAGCTGGACACGTGGCACGAACTGGCGCTCTATGCCTTGGAGGTGCTGGCCTGCCCTGCCGCCAGCATTTTGTCTGAGCGGGTATTTAGTGTCGCTGGGGGCATAATTACTAATAAGCGCATCCGCCTGTCAACTGACAATGCTGACAGGTTGACGCTTATCAAAATGAACAAGGCCTGGATTGCCCCTGACTTCTCTACTCCACCAGCGGAAAGCGGCTTAACATGAAGGAACCTTAAATCTGGCTTTTAGGGTGTATTGAATACACTGTATCATGTACCCCTTCCTCTTCTCGTCCTCTTCCTCCTCTTCCTCCATCATATGAAACATCTTATTAGGCTGCCCTCGAAGTCCACCAGCTGGGCCTGCACCCGAATTTTTTAGCCAGTCAGCTCACCAGCTGGGCCTGCAACATTATTTTCTGGCCTGTCAGCTCACCA
This sequence comes from Rhinella marina, assembly GCA_900303285.1. Taxonomy (NCBI): domain Eukaryota; kingdom Metazoa; phylum Chordata; class Amphibia; order Anura; family Bufonidae; genus Rhinella; species Rhinella marina. The sequence goes on from ONZH01016579.1 coordinate 106,535, forward strand.
GCAGCCACTCAACCATAATGTTTTACACGCTTAGCTCATCAGCTGGACCTGCACCCAATTTTTTTAGCCAGTCAGCTAACCAGCTGGGCCTGCAACATAATTTTTTGGCCTGTCAGCTCACCAGCAAGCACTCAACCATAATCTTTTACACGCTCAGCACTGCTACATGTCACTTCTAATGTTTCAGACGTTCAGCTAAGCGGCATGTCTCCCTTAATTTTTTTGGACGGTTAGCTCGGCATTAGCATGTCACACTTAAATATTTTTAACCGTCTGCTCTTCTGCAGAATGTCACATCAAGAATATAATTTTTTTGGACGGTCAGCTTGGCATTAGCGTGTCACACTTAAATATTTTTAACGGTCTGCTCTTTTGCATTATGTCACATTAAGAATATCATTTTTTTGGACGGTCAGCTTGGCATTAGTGTGTCACACTTAAATGATATTTAACGGTCTGCTCTTCAGCAGAATGTCACATCAACAATATAATTTTTTTGGACGGTCTGCTTGACAGCAACGTGTCAATCTTAAATTTGGGACAGTTTGATAAAGTGCGGTGGCAGCAGCATGGAGTCCTATTCCATTATTCAGAGCTCAAGTACTGAGTCAACCCGGTTTGGTTTGAACACTCAAATTTTTTTCAGTAAACGATTCCGGTCCCCGGGACACTCAACAAACAGCATCGGGGAGGCGCCGAGAGGCAGGGGCTCCAACTGGTGGTAGCTCACCTCCCTGCAGACAGCCAACTCGATCCTAAGATCAAACTTCAAGCTTTTTAAGTGCAGCAACTTAGATAAACGCTATTTGTCCTGGAATTACCGTGGCTGCTAGCACCAGACTTGCCCTCCAATAGATCCTCATTAAAGGATTTTACATGTACTCATTCCAATTACAGGGCCTCGAAAGAGTACTGTATAGTTATTTTTCGTCACTATCTCCACGAGTCGGGAGTGGGTAATTTAAGCTCCTGCTGCCTTCATTGGATGTGGTAGCCGTTTCTCTGGCTCCCTCTCCGGGGGCCCTTGAAAAAAGTGACCCCCTGACAACGGTGCAGAGAGCGAGAGTGGAACGGCCTACGCGGCACACGCAGCTGGTGGGGCCCCGGCCTCCCGCGGCGGATAGCAAAAAAAGAAACAGATGTCAGCGACTCTTAGCGGTGCGGTGGCAGCAGCATGTGTCCCTTAAATTTTTTTTTCGGTCAGCTCAGCAGCAGAGTGTCACTCTAAAATTTTTTGGATGGTCTGCACAGCAACGGAATGTCACCCCTATTGTTTTTGAGTGTCAGCAGCAGGCCATCAATGATAATTTTTCATGGGTGTGTCTGATGCCCTACTTTATGTGTAATAAAGGGTGTATTGGAGTGCCTGATCATTGTAATTTTTGGCAGCCCTTTCCCTTAGTGCATAGGCTTTATGAGTGTCAGAGTCCCACAATTATACCACAATGTGAATGAGGCCCTCCTTTATATGATATACCAGTTGTATGGGAGTGCCTCATCCGTGTAATTTTTGGCAGCACTTGCACTTAACATACAAGTAAATCTGTTTCCTAACAATATTTCCTGTAAAATCGATGTTATCTTGGGTTTTTGTGGGGTATTTTTGTCATTCCATAAAAGTGGCGTAATAGTCGGCCATCATCTTTAATAGCAGCGACTTCGGTGTCCAAGATGCATCCAGACATCCTCTCCATGCTGTTCCCAAACCATTTCTGTGGTGTTTCCACCATTTTCTGATGTTTCCCTATGGACCATCCGAGCAGGGGGTGCTCGGTCTTCTCCCATTGACTTCCATTATACTCGGGTGCTCGGCCGAGCACTCGAGCACCACCTAGTGTTCGGCCAGAGCACCCGAGCACCCGAACATCGGGGTGCTCGATCATCACTAATTACGACTTAACCACCTAACTGTTTTGCCCGAGTCCAGCTCGGGCAGTGTGAAAACTAGCTATCTGGAGGGGGAGGGCTGTTTTAGATGGTGATATCTCTTCAATGGTAGCAACTAGAAACATACAACTGGTCTTGTATGAAAGCAGACAGTCCAGGCTTTCATATAAGATAAAAATGACAGCTAAAGTCCAAGCAACAGTGCAGAAATCACTGTTCAAATTCAAGTCGGGAATAATCGCGAGTAAAACCTGTTTTTACTTTCATTTTCAGCTGCATTCACACCATCCCGATTTCTATCAGTGATAGCTTTCTCTTTCCTGAGCATATTGTTGTCTTGTATGAAAGCCTGGACTGTCAGCTTTCATACAAGACCAGTTGAATGTTTCTATCTGCTACCATTCAGGAGGTAGCAGCATCTAAAGCAGCCCTCCCTCCTCCACTTAGCTACTTTTCCCACTGCTGGAGCTCCGCTCTGGCAAAACAGTTAGGGGGTTAAAGATCCCGTGTCATTAGGATCAATTCTATTAAACCAGGTATACTACCTGTTAGGGTTCACCCCAATTACTGTAGTGTACTGTACTGTAGAATTAAGTAAGTAATTCTTTAGACAAACGAGGGTTTCAGTACATCAAGGGGCTAAGACCAGATACTAGAAAGCTGAGGAGCTGAGGTGCATTCAGGGGCTAGGACCAGTTCCTTGGTGCACTTAAGACCTAATTTGCATAAAAAATAAAGACTTATTTTCTAAGGAACACTGCAACCGATTTTCGAAATACAGGTATCATTTATACTACAAGGTCAACCCTACCAAGTAGTGTATCTGGTTTAATAGAATTGATCCTGATGACAAGTACTATTTAAAGGGGTAGTCTGGGTTCCGAGTTTAATCTAAACATATCCGCATCTTTACCCCTCTGATATGAGCATCAGAGTATTTCAGTGTATCGCGCAGGGCAAGGGCTTTTTAGTTTTCAACTGCACACTGTCAGGTGGAGGCTTTTACCTAAATGTGTTTCCGGTGATGTCATCGGCTCTTATGGACAGGCTTTAGTGCTTCCCTAGCCATTCTACAGGCTAGGAAAGCGCTGAAACCCTCCCATTAGTGCCAGTGATGTCACTGGTCTCACTGTTAGGTGGAAACCTTGGCCTAGCATTCCCTATGGAGAGCCTCGTACGATCTCCAAAAATTAGCAATTCAGCTCAGAGCAAAGGAGAGCATCGGAGTATGAAATGCTCCGATGCTCATATAATGGGGGCCGGAGAGGTGAAGATGAGGATATGACCCCTTTAATCCTGATCTTTATCACTTTCAGTGATCGAAATCAGGATTGGTTCTCGTATGTTTTTGTATTTAGCAGGTTATATGATAGCAAATTATGTATTTGCCTTTCAGGAAAATATGTGTTTGTTAGAATGTTCCTATGCAGGGCTGTCCTTCGGGTTACTCTGCTTTTACAAGGTTAACACTCTGGTGACACACTACAGTGAGGTATTACTTTGACTTTGTTGGCTTCACCTCTTTGTCTCTCGACCAGAAATAAAGGTATTGTTATCCTCATTGTATTGTTTTTGGATTCTCACTTTAGCCAGTAGCCTTGGGAAACTAAATTGATGTTCACCTGTTTCATTTTTCATGATCCTAGGACTCATCAATATATTTCCGGCCAGAAAACCTTTTGGATGTTTTTAGATTTTATGAGATTGTGTTATGTTGCTAATCAGTGGCAGCATTACTTTTATGATGAATGAGTCCTTATCGGACCTCGGTGATTGTACTTTCAGCATATAAAACCATCCAACGAATTAAGGTCTTTTATACTTATGTTTGCTAAATTTATAAAAATCCATTAAACTTCTCTATCTAGGGATAACGAACATAATAGTAAACCACTTGAGCATTAGGGTTATTATGACCAACCCAATTTTGTTTTTTCTTATTTATATATTTTTTTAATTTAAAACACAAATATGATAATGGGAATTAATGGGGAGAAGCCATGAGCAGAGATTCACTTTGATTAGAGTTCAGAGGGTTTTTATAATTTTAGGTTTACTTTAGCAGATTAATTGCATTTTCTGGTCACTTTGTGTTCTTGTAGTTACTAACGAAATGAACCATTAAAATAGGAATCTCTTTGAAAAGAAGTCAAGGACATTTTTCAGAAGAGTACATTTTTTGTTAGCATGAGATGAAAAACATTTTTTTTTCCAAAAATGATGTTCTTAAAATGCAAGTGGAAATGAAGTCCTACAGAGGAGGTAAATAAGTGTCCACAATGACACGGAGTTAATTGATATTGCCTTTTTCTGAACCTTGTTTTAAAGGGGTATATATTCTAATGAAAATAATGGAATGGTGTCATAGGCAGCCAAAAGATTTCAAACTCTACCACATATGGGCCAAACATTGTGACACGTTTCTAGCTTTATGTGATGGAGCGGGACCATTAGACATTTCACAGTTCAAGAGGTTGTCCCACACAAAAAATAGTTGACCAGTAACTAGATCTGAATACTTTTGCAATAGCATATATCATATTTTTCGCTTTGTCAGGCACACTTCCCCCCCCCCCAAAGTAGGGGGAAAATGGCCGTGTGTCTTATAAAGTGAATAATAGTGAACGCTTCCATTATGGAAGCGCTTAGTAGTATGTAATAGGTGCCGGGAGCAGGTGCCGGGAGCAGACATACTCACCCTCCTGCGTTGCAGCTCCGCTCTGGGTCCTGTTCTCCTCTGTTTTCTCTTGCCATCGCTGTACTGTCCTGACCACGTACAGCATCAGGACATGACCCGGCAGGAGAAGACAGAGAAGCGCCGGACCCGGAGTGGAGATATGGCACAGGAGAGGTAAGAGAGTTTTTTATTTTATCCTTATTGGGCTGATCTGAGGTCTGATGGGGGCACAGTGGGCTGATCTGAGGTCTGAAGGGGGCACAGTGGGCTGATATGGGGGCACAGTGGGCTGATATGGGGGCTGATGGGCTGATCTGAGGTCTGATGGGGCAGAGTGGGCTAATATGGGGGCACAGTGGGCTGATCTGAGGTCTGATGGGGGCACAGTGGGCTGATATGGGGGCACAGTGGGCTGACATGGGAACTCATGGGCTGATCTGAGGTCTGATGGGGGCACAGTGGGCTGATATGGGGGCACAGTGGGCTGATGGGCTGATCTGAGATCTGATGGGGTACAGTGGGCTGATATGAGGGCACAGTGGGCTGATAGGCTAATATGGCGGCACAGTGGGCTGATGGGCTGATATGGAGTCACAGTGGGCTGATATGGGGGCTGATGGGCTGATCTGAGGTCTGATGGGGGCAGAGTGAGCTGATATGGGGGCATAGTGGGCTGATATGGGGGGTTATGGGCTGATCTGAGGTTTGATGGGGCAGAGTGGGCTGATATGGCGGCTGATGGGCTGATCTGAGGTCTGATGGGGGTCTAACATGGAGGGCTGATATGGGGGTCTGATGTAATGTCCTGAAATTTATGGGGGGTCTGATATCAGGTCTGATGAAAAATATTTGTTTTCTATTTTTGTACTCTAAAATCTGGGGTGTGTCTTATCATTGGGTGCTTCTTATAAAGTGAAAAATATGGTAATTAAAAATGTAATCTAGCTCCTGAGTTATGCAGTAAATTGTATCTGTATAGCGACACCTGTTGTTTGTTTTTGTTTTTTTCCTTGTTTCTCTGTCCACATCCCTGAGGTGGTCACACATACTCAGTTCCATTCTTCAACTGCCACCAGACATATCTACAGTTAGAAGCTGTGATAGTTACAGGCTGAGAGCTGCAACAAGAAACACACGACCCTTGAGAAAGGACATATCACTTAAGAAAGAGCACAGCTGCCAGCTTGAAATAAATCTGGCATAACAATTGGAGAAATTAATGTGGAGTTCTCTGGACCATGTGAGGTACAGGGCTGGTTCTAGATTTGTTAAAAAGAGATTGTCATGTACTACAGGATGTCTGATTTTATTTGCAACACATCTGGTGATATGTTAAAGGGGTATTCCCATCTCACAAATGTAGTTTGTATAGTTAGATATAGCCATACCAATATTATTACTAATAGAATGTATTTATCTAAAATGTACCATTTAGAAGATTTGCCTATTTGTAAAGGCATTGTCCCACACACATCAGTCAGGCCGTTGCCCCTAGTTACCACCACTGTGGTCATGTAGTAGTGGAGGCCGGCTTGCTCTTGTTCAAACCTGCTCTGAGGTAACTGCTGTACTGTGAACGCACATTGCATGAGCATGCAGAGACATATCTTAGGGTTGTAGCATTTTTGCCTGCGCTTCCAAAACGCAGAGAAACGAATCCTGTTCCAAGATCAATTCATCTCTATGGAGCAGGATTCGTTTATAAAGTCTGTGTTTTGGACGGAACCTGACCATTGCGTTTTCGACTAGTAGCGTCTTAAACGCAGATGTGAAATTACCCTTAGATGTGTCTCCGCATGCTCATGCCATGTGCGTTCACAATACAGCAGTTACCTCATAGTGGGTTTGAAAAGGAACAAGCCGGCCACCACTACTACAGGGCCGCGGTGGTCATAACTAGGGGCAACGAGCTGACTGATGTATGTGGGACAATGGATATACAAATAGGGAAATCTTCTAAACGGTACATTTTATATAAATACATTCTATTAGTAATAATACTGGTATGGCTATATCTAACTATACAAACTACATTTGTGAGATGGGAATACCCCTTTAAGCCAACATGAAAGACAAGGTCAAATATATCTGTTGTTATCTTATAAGTAAAGTAGGGTTAGTATTGCAAATCATTATATGACTAAGAACAACTGAGTTTATTTTGTTTCTTCATTTTCTATATTATACAGTATGCCCCTTACTAGTGTTAGGTAAATGAAAGTATGTGAAGTGGACTTTGATCTGAATATCAGGAAAAATTTGACTTGACACGAAGAAGAACTTTGTTGCACTTCATGGTAACAAATACATTTTTCCTAAAATGATGGTTAAAAAAAAAAATTAAAACAATTTAAAAAAAATAAATGTCTTAGGCTACATGCACAGAACCATATGTGTTTTGCAGTCCGCAAATTGCGGATCTGCAAAAAAACGGATGATGTTCCGTATGGCATCCGTGTTTTCGTTTTTTTGCGGAACCATTGTAACAACGCCTATCCTTGTCCGCAAAACGAACAAGAATAGGACATGTTCTATTTTTTGGGGGGCTACGGAACGGACATACTGATGCACACAGTGTGCTGTCCGCATTTTTTTCTGACCCATTGAAATGAATGCATGAGGCATTAATGTGAGTCACAGACGACATGATCAGCGTTGAATGTGGCACCTGAGGGGTTAAATGATGGCGGGGGAGGCGCAATCACTATTCCTCATCATTGTGCTCATTCCATACAATGGAAAGCAACTTGTGACAAAGTAATTCATAACAAATCAAACTTCTCGTTAAAGTTCAGCAAAGTTACTAAATTTAATTTTTCAAAACTTTGCTCATCTCTACCCCATAAAAGGGTTCTCTGGGCATTTACTGTTGATGACCAATCTTCAGGATAGGTCATCAATATCAAATTGGCTGGGGTAAAACATCCAATACCCCCGCTGATCAGCTGTATGAGTAGACAGCGCACATGTGACATCTCCTGTCTCTCCTCCTGCTCTATCTCTGCTTTGCCATAGACAGTAGAGGTAAGCAAGAAGAGTTACAGGAGACGGCACATGCACACTGCGCACGCCTTCTCCTCATACAGCTAACCTGCGGAGGTGTTGGATGTTTTACCCCCGCCAATCTAAGGCTCCATTCACACGTCCGTATTATTCTTTTCCAGATTTTTGGTCCGTTTTTTGCGGATCCGTGTTTCCACAAAAACCTTCCGGTTTTACCAATTGTACATCCGCATCCGTTCCGTTTTTCCGCCAAAAAAAAGGAAGGAGGAATATATGTTGGTAGGGTATTTCTTTCTATTTCCTGGAAACGGAGCCGCAATTGTGGATGATATGCGGATGACATATTGATGCATTCCGCATATCATCTGCATTTTTGGCGGACCCATTGACTATAATGGGACCACGGACCGCATATGCAGACAAAAGTAGGACAAGCTCTATCTTATTTGTGGATCCGCATAACGGAACGGAACAACGGATGCGGACAGTATATGGAGTGCTGTCCGCATTTTTTCAGGACCCATTAAAATGAATGGATCCGCATCCTATCTGCATGATTTACGGATCGGATGAGGATCGGATCAGGAAAAGAAAACAGGACGTGTGAATGGACCCTAATATTGATGACCTATCCTGGGGATAGGTAATCAAAAGTAAAAGCCCAGAGAACCCTTTTAAGGGGGAGAGATGAGCGAAGTTTTGAAAAATTTGATTTGGTAGCTTCGTTGAACTTTAACAAAAAGTTTGATTTGTTACTAATTACTTTGTCACAAGTTGCTTTCCATTGTATGGAACGGGCACAATGATGGGGAACGGCGATCTAGCCCCCCCTCTGTCATTTAACCCCTCAGATGCCACATTCAACGCTGATCATGTCATCTGTCATTATATTCAATTACATTAAAAGCCTGGACAACCCCTTTAAATATCATATTATTGGTTCATAGCCTACCTCCAATGTAAAGCAACGGGCATAAATATTCAAATGATCTATCCTTAGGTTTTTGTGACTTTATAAAAAAAGAAACTATTTTTCCAGGCTTCAAAAGTCTTCTTCTCTGTACAGCATATAATGCCGAACCGTCTTTGGTGTTACAATTACTGTAATAAATTGACAAATTACTGTCATAGAAAGTGACACCTGTTCAAACTGATTAAACACCATTGTTCGAGATATAATAACATTAGTGGAAAGTGACATGAAAGAACAAGACGAGGCTCTGCAAGCATCAGATGAAGAAAAAAGGGAGGAAAAAACTATTTTAATTATCTTTCATTACTGAGAATTCCCTTCAGTGTTATTGTTTTGTTGATTTGGAATCATTAGGAATCTTTCTATTTTTTTCCGGTTGGAAGAGCATGAAAGAATATTTAACACATGCGTGAAGACTAATTACTGCATCGGGAACCCGTGGAAAACTTTTTTTTTTCCTGTTCACTTTTGGTGATTCAGAAATGTTCTACCCAGAACGAGATAATTAGATTTTAACCATCAAGATGTGTAATCAGAAGTATGAGGCAGAGATGCTGAGAGTGTTGATCACTATTATTATAATGTGCAGCATTAGAATTTGCAGATTAAAACGTGGGATTTAGTCAATTCGTAACACAATGGAAAAAGATTTCTTCTGCCTCTATTTTTGTAGGTTCGTCAAATCAGTTGATTACAATGAGCAATAAATTCTAATTTTGTTACATTGTTATTTTTTCAACAAGGTATATTTCATTAGTGTAGCGATGATACGAGGCCTCCTGATGGGATTTTGATTAGACCGTACACACATGGTTATATGGTGGCTTAGTACAAGCTCCGATTTGAGCCCAACTTTTTTTTTTCCACAGAAAAAAAATCCAACATGTCTCATCGCAATCCTGGATTTAGTGAATTTAGTGGGATTTTATTTGTGTTTAAAAACATCTGCAGTTTTCTAAAGTTGTCATGCAGACACAGCCAGTTTTCACCTTCATGACACAGCCTGATTTTTGGTAGAACATACTGCAGCACTCTTTGTCTTTCAAAAAATTCCCATATTTATTTCACCAAAAAAACTTGAAAAAGACTCATAGAGTTGCTTGTTTGGTAAAATAAATACAGGAATTTTTTGAAAGACAAAGAGTGCTGCATTATCTTCAACCTTATACCATTGGGTAGCTCAGCAGGCCGAGACTCAACACTGCTGGCACTGCCACTACAAGGTTCCTCTGGAAAACTCCACTGAGTAGTGCTGTCTTATCTGATTATGTTACAGCCTGTGTTTTGAAATCTGACATGTGCCACTTTATGTGGTGAGAAGGTTTTTACTTATCCAAGCCATTCTTTTCCAGTTGAGACATTGTATTTCATGTTAGTGGAAAGTTTAGGGGAATATGTTTTGTCTTTATTTAAAAAAAAAAAAAAATTTAAATTAAGACAGATAGTGATACTTCAGAAAATAGTCCTTAGTTAACATTCACCATATGCCGGCTTTAAATTGTCATAATTTTATAAATGTAATTTCATTTTATTTTTTAGGCTGTTATAAGGCTTTATCATTTTAGAAGCAATTAAGAAACTTTTTTTATCTTTTTTTTTATTTATTTATTATTATTAGGGATGAGTGAATCGACTTTGGATGAAATATCTGAAGATAATTCGCAAAAGAACTTTGTTCTAATAGCTCCTGCTCCGTACAGTATTAAAATGTATTGGCTCCGATGAGCCGTAGTTATTACTTCGCAAAGTCTCTCGAGACTTCGCGTAATAACTTCAGTAATTGATTTTTACTGTAAAAAAAACATTTCCAGAAAAAAAATGTTTTTTTTTTACAGTAAAAATAAATGACCCTCTTCAACTTTAAAGTTTTAACTTTTGGGCATTGTAAACTGTATATTTTACATAACAGCCATCAGCATCCTGCTATTGCATCCGGGGGAGCCGATGAGATCTGAGAGGGAGCCCCCTCCCTCTGTAAACCAATTAGATGTGGCGGTCACCATTGACCACTGCATCTAAAGGCTTAAACCACCGACATCTACACATGTGCAGCTTGCTCTCTGTTCACTGCTATGGGACTTGAATGAAGGGTGGCTATGACTACACAGCTACTCTCCACTCACTTCCAGCATCCCATTCAAGAGACAGGTGTAGGTCTTAGCGATATGCTACCAATGTCTTTGATGAAACTACCACTTTAAGCATTTAGATCATGTCATGCCATTTTATGTCACACATGTCCATTCCCTCATTATTCAAGGGATGGTTTACACAATGCAGACACTGTCTCAAAGAGCAAAATGAAAAGCATATTGTCCCGTAGGATGGTCTAATGACCCATAGGTGAGGTAGACTAATGAAACCAGTGTGAGTAATGAGGCTATCTACTGATTTGAATAGATGTGAAGATCTTCACTATGCTTATTTCACCTGCTTAAATGGGTTATTCCATGATTCATGTGAAAAATGAAAATCAGACATCATATTGTACATGAAAATCCTCTAACAAAGCTACCACCAGCCCTGCACTTCAGATGGATCCAAATATCTCCCTATTCATTGCTCCAATTGCTTTGCTAGATTTATTTCAAGCTGGCAGATCAGCAGGCATGTCTTTTCTGCTGCAGTTGATGACAGTTGAAGGATAGAACTGAGCACGTGTGTCCACCTCGGTGAAGTGGACAGAGAAGTTGAAAGTAGAGCAGGTGACACTATTCAGATAGATTTAATTGAATAACTTAGTGGCCATACTCAATTTTTTATTATATGCGATTGCAAAAGTATTCAGATCCAGGGGCTTGTTTGAAAACTGTAGAATTTTTTTTTTTTTTGATAACCCCTTTAAGCAATGGAACACCAATCAATTCAAGGGCTTCCATATCATAGAGGTAGACCACACAGTTACTATGGGGGGGAGGCCTCCCCTAATTGGTCCCAATTGGTCAAAGTATAGAACACCCTTCTCTGAACTACTGGGTAAGGAATAAACTACCAGTGACCCCTTATGTCCTGGCTGGTGGCAAAACTCCATAAGTGGGACATAGATATTTGATGTTGGTTTTCTGTCCTATGGACACTTCTGAAGCAAGTAATAATGACGGCAACTGCTGATAGTGCTACAAATAAAAAGAAAAATGTTATTCCAAATTTGGAATTTACAAAGATTTGCAACATTATATTGCCAGTAGGATATCAAATTACATACGCCGCAATCTTTATTCCAGACATCCGCTGATAAAGAATTCAAAAAACTGCCTCAGATATTGAAGAGGCTTAATGATCATTTCGTTTTTTTTGCATAGACAGAAATTATTGAAATTAGCATACACTTATTCTTTTGAATCATAGCTAATTAATTTTCACTGATTCTGCTTTTCCTCCATCAAAATAGTTTAGGTGGCATGAGTTGTGATATATAATTCCTCTAGAACTACTTCAGTCTGTCTCAATTGGAAACCACTGGGCTTCTTTGATAAGCCCTAATTAAAATGCATGCATTGAATTTTAATTTGATTAACTTGCAGATTTTTTTCCCCCTTCATTTTCCGATCCCCTGTATAGAGATAACCTTTTTTTTAATTCCAGTTTTCAAAAAGGTCAATTACGATCTTTTTTTTTTTTTTTTCTCAAAAGCCGAGAGCGTTTTAAGAATATGTAGAAAATAAACGTTGGCTGATTGAAAGTGACATAAACAGGAGAAAAATGTAATGACATTTAAATATAGGTCACGCTCCATTACATGCGTGGTGCGCTGTGTGGCAGACTGCAAGGGGATAAAAAGGTCTTTCTGTGTTCAAATCATTGTTGAATGTTGCCATCTGGGTTTCAGAAGCATGTATTTATATAGCATTTCATGCACATCTAACATGTTTAGAGTGTATAAAAGCATGAAGCAATTTGACGTGCCTGTAATTCTTTCTAGGGAGTCTTCAACTTATTTGGTACCTTTGATTATTAGATTATTTTCTGTGCCGATAGCACCAACTATTATGACATCTCACACTGTAAAAGTACCCATTGTTATGTATAGTAAATGTGATTATAAATAGAGATGAGCGAGTAGTGTTCGATCGAGCTGGTATTCGATCAAATACTACGATATTCGGCGTGCTCGATTTCTTTCGAGTATAACGGCGATGGCGCACTTAGAATTCGTTTCCCCTCCCACCTTCCCTGGCGCTCTTTTTCCACCAATCACCATGCAGGGGGGGTATGACAGGCACGCTGAGCACGCTGGCAGCGCGAAAACAGCGTCTACATGCATTGGCTGGAAAAACCATGTGACCTCGAATATTAAAAACTCAGCTCTTCCTGCTCGTACGCATATGCTGCGTGAACTTAGTCAGGGACAGAGGCTGGAGAAGGGAGAGACAGATTTTAGCTGTTGGACAGGCAGGAGCGTGATTAAAAGCCCTTATCAGGGCTACTACAGTGGACTTCAGTGATAGCTTACTACAATATAGACTTTACAGAGAACGGCTGCTGTATTCAGGGATAGCTGCTGGAGTAGGGACAGAGAGAGGCATTAGTGGTGTATTAGGTGCTCTGCTACATACCAAACTATATTTGGCACTACTGCTGTGTACCTTGAAAAATACAATATATAGGCCTTATAACTGGCAACTGTACTGTGCGTTCTCTTGCAAAGTAATTTCTCATAACTGGTGTTCATACACACCGTCTGATCACTTAATACACGGCTGTGTACCTTGAAAAATACAATATATAGGCCTTAACTGGCAACTGTACTGTGCGTTCTCTTGCAAAGTAATTTCTCATAACTGTTGTTCATACACACCGTCTGATCACTTAGTACACTGCTGTGTACCTTGAAAAATACAATATATAGGCCTTATAACTGGCAACTGTACTGTGCGTTCTCTTGCAAAGTAATTTCTCATAACTGGTGTTCATACACACCGTCTGATCACTTAATAAAAGGCCTGTGTACCTTGAAAAAATACAATATATAGGCCCTTATAACTGGCAACTGTACTGTGCGTTCTCTTGCAAAGTAATTTCTCATAACTGGTGTTCATACACACCGTCTGATCACTTAATAAAAGGCCTGTGTACCTTGAAAAATACAATATATAGGCCTTATAACTGGCAACTGTACTGTGCGTTCTCTTGCAAAGTAATTTCTCATAACTGGTGTTCATACACACCGTCTGATCACTTAATAAAAGGCCTGTGTACCTTGAAAAAATACAATATATAGGCCTTATAACTGGCAACTGTACTGTGCGTTCTCTTGCAAAGTAATTTCTCATAACTGGTGTTCATACACACCGTCTGATCACTTAATAAAAGGCCTGTGTACCTTGAAAAATACAATATATAGGCCTTATAACTGGCAACTGTTACTGTGCGTTCTCTTGCAAAGTAATTTCTCATAACTGGTGTTCATACACACCGTCTGATCACTTAATAAAAGGCCTGTGTACCTTGAAAAATACAATATATAGGCCTTATAACTGGCAACTGTACTGTGTGTTCTCTTGCAAAGTAATTTCTCATAACTGTTGTTCATACACACCGTCTGATCACTTAGTACACTGCTGTGTACCTTGAAAAATACAATATATAGGCCTTATAACTGGCAACTGTACTGTGCGTTCTCTTGCAAAGTAATTTCTCATAACTGGTGTTCATACACACTGTCTGATCACTTAGTACACTGCTGTGTACCTTGAAAAATACAATATATAGGCCTTATAACTGGCAACTGTACTGTGCGTTCTCTTGCAAAGTAATTTCTCATAACTGGTGTTCATACACACCGTCTGATCACTTAATAAAAGGCCTGTGTACCTTGAAAAATACAATATATAGGCCTTATAACTGGCAACTGTACTGTGCGTTCTCTTGCAAAGTAATTTCTCATAACTGTTGTTCATACACACCGTCTGATCACTTAGTACACTGCTGTGTACCTTGAAAAATACAATATATAGGCCTTATAACTGGCAACTGTACTGTGCGTTCTCTTGCAAAGTAATTTCTCATAACTGGTGTTCATACACACCGTCTGATCACTTAATAAAAGGCCTGTGTACCTTGAAAAATACAATATATAGGCCTTATAACTGGCAACTGTACTGTGCGTTCTCTTGCAAAGTAATTTCTCATAACTGTTGTTCATACACACCGTCTGATCACTTAGTACACTGCTGTGTACCTTGAAAAATACAATATATAGGCCTTATAACTGGCAACTGTACTGTGCGTTCTCTTGCCAAAGTAATTTCTCATAACTGTTGTTCATACACACCGTCTGATCACTTAGTACACTGCTGTGTACCTTGAAAAATACAATATATAGGGCTTATAACTGGCAACTGTACTGTGCGTTCTCTTGCAAAGTAATTTCTCATAACTGGTGTTCATACACACCGTCTGATCACTTAATAAAAGGCCTGTGTACCTTGAAAAAATACAATATATAGGCCTTATAACTGGCAACTGTACTGTGCGTTCTCTTGCAAAGTAATTTCTCATAACTGGTGTTCATACACACCGTCTGATCACTTAATAAAAGGCTGTGTACCTTGAAAAAATACAATATATAGGCCTTATAACTGGCAACTGTACTGTGCGTTCTCTTGCAAAGTAATTTCTCATAACTGGTGTTCATACACACCGTCTGATCACTTAATACACGGCTGTGTACCTTGAAAATACAATATATAGGCCTTAATAATGGCAACTGTACTGTGCGTTCTCTTTGCAAAGTAATTTCTCATAACTGGTGTTCATACACACCGTCTGATCAGTTAGTACACGGCTGTGTGTACCTTGAAAATACAATATATAGGCCTTAACTGGCAACTGTACTGTGCGTTCTCTTTGCAAAGTAATTTTTCATAACTGTGGTAAATAAATAAAAAAAAAAAAATGCGGCGGGGGGCTAGCGGAATAGGACGTGGACGAGGACGGGGGCGCGGAAATGCTGTTGGGGGCCTTGTTGAAGCCAGTGGGGATACAATGCGTGCTGGTGAGGGTCAGCCAGGATCCCGCTCATCCAGAATCCCTGCTTTTATGGGACAGTTAAGCAGGGGGCGGGTTACACCGCTGTTGAGGCCTGAGCAGGTTGAACAGGTGGTGCAATGGATAGCCGATAGCGCTTCCACACAGTTGTCCACCAGCCAGTCATCCACACAGTCTCACTCTGACCCTCCTTCCTCCACACCTGGCCAACAGAGTCATCCCACCATTGACCCCTCCCAGGAGCTCTTTTCGGGTCCTTTTTCAGATGTGCCGGAAGAATCCCAGGAGCTAGCAGAGGAATTTGTTTGTAGTGATGCCCAAACACTGGAGTTTTCGCCATCTCCTGCTGATGTGGACCCTGAGCCAGCATCTGTTATCATGAGCGATGATGATGATGAGACGCAGTTGCCATCAAGGGAGGCTGTTGGAATGTCCAGTGGGCAGGAGGAGGAGCAGAGTGAGGAAGTGGAAGAGGAGCTGGTGGATGACGAAATGACCAACCCCACGTTGGCCAGGGGTGATGTCCAGCGAGGAAAGCAGTGGAGAGGTGGTGGTCTGCGCAGCACCGAAAAAGGCAGCAAGAGGCAGAGGGATGTCCACAGGCAGAGGGATGTCCACAGGCAGAGGGATGTCCACAGGCAGAGGGATGTCCACAGGCAGAGGGATGTCCACAGGCAGAGGCATGTCCACAGGCAGAGGCATGTCCACAGGCAGAGGGATGTCCACAGGCAGAGGGATGGCCACAGGCAGAGGACAGTTCAGACAGAGAAGTGAGGCCACAGCCAGCAGGGCCGAAGCTGTTCCGGCAGCGGCCAGTCGCGCGAAGCTCCCCCATCGAGGCCTCGTACTTCTGTGGTGTGGAGATATTTTAATGTTTGTGCGGATGACAAACTGAGCGCGGTTTGCACACTCTGCCACTCAAAACTGAGTAGGGGCTCTGAGAAGAGCAATCTGACCACCTCAGGCATGCGGCGTCACTTGGAATTCAAGCACTGGGCTGAGTGGGAGAGAGCAAACGCAATACAAACTGCGCCCGGTTTTGCTGCCACTGCCTCTTCCCCTTTGTTGTGTGCTGCCACTGCGGTCCAGACCTCCAGCCAGGACACCTCCACATCTGCCTCTGCCTCTGCCTCTGCTACTTTGGGGCCTTCTCCTTCAGCCTCCCTTCCCCGCCCCTTCCCCCGCCTCTTCGCCTGCACCTTCACACTCCTCGTCCCAACAACTGTCCATCTCGCAGGCGTTCGACCGCAGGCGGAAGAACGCCTCGAGTCACCCCCAAGCCCAAGCCTTAAACTGCCACATCTCCAAACTGCTGGCCCTGGAGATGTTGCCGTTTAGGCTTGTGGAGACGCAGGCCTTCCGCGACCTGATGGCGGCTGCCCGCACCTCGCTATTCCGTCCCCAGCCGCCAACTACTTTTCCCGGAGTGCCGTCCCCGCCCTGCACCAGCACGTGTCGCGTAACATCAGGCGGGCCCTGAGGTACGCAGTCAGCGCAAAGGTCCACTTGACCACCGACGCGTGGACAAGCGCTTGTGGCCAGGGACGATACATTTCTTTGACGGCACACTGGGTGAATGTAGTGGAGGCGGGGACGGGGTCGCAAACAGAGACGGCCTACCTACCACCCCCGCCCAAGATTGCCAGCATGGGGTTCTGATAAACCCCCCTCCTCCTCCTCCTCCTCCTGTGCCTTAACATCGCCCTCAGCCGCTAGCTGGAAGCGTTGCAGCACTGGCGCGGGGAGACGTCAGCAGGCGGTGCTTAAGCTCATCAGCTTGGGCGACAGGAAGCACAGCGCCCCAGAGGTGAGGGACGCCATACTGCAGCAGACGGAGATGTGGCTGTCGCCGCTGCAGCTAGGACCAGGCATGGTCGTGTGCGATAACGGCCGTAACCTGGTGGCGGCTCTGGAGCTTGCCGAACTCAATCACGTACCATGCCTGGCCCACGTTTTTAATCTGGTAGTCCAAAAATTTCTAAAGACTTACCCCAACCTGGCAGAGCTACTGGTGAAAGTGCGGCGCTTGTGCGCACACTTTCGGAAGTCAACTGTAGCTGCTGCTAGCTTAAAAAAACTCCAGCAACGCCTCCATTTGCCTGAACATCGGCTGTTGTGCGACCTGCCGACTCGCTGGAATTCCACCTATTCCATGTTGGCCAGGGTGTGTGAGCAGCAGAGAGCATTGATGGAGTACCAGATTAATAATCCACGCGTGCCTCCAACTCAGCTCCCTCAGTTTGCCAACCACGAGTGGCCATGGATGGCAGACGTATGCGATGTACTGCGTATCTTTGAGGAGTCCACCAAGAAGGTCAGCAGCGAGGACGCTATAGTGAGCGTAACCATCCCGCTCCTATGCGTCCTTAAAGAATCCCTCATCGCAATAAGGGAGAACGCATTGCACGCAGAGGAGACGGGGGTAGGAGGAGACGCAACGGAGCTACACAGTCAGACCACACTTTTGTCTGCTTCACGGTGGCAGTTGCAGGAGGAGGAGGATGAGGAGGAGGAGGACGACGTGGAGGTGGCTGTGGAAGAGGAGGAGGATGCTGGCGGCGAGGGTAGCAGTCAGGCTGTGCGCGTCCCATTGGTTCAGCGCGGATGGGGCGGAGAGGAGGCGGAAGAGGAAGAGGAGGAAATGGCAAGTGATCCTTCTGGTGGGGGCAGTGACGTCATGCCTATTCAGAGTCTGGCACACATGGCTGACTTCATGCTGGGCTGCTTTTCCCGGGACACACGTGTTGTCCGGATAGTGGAGAACAAACTGTACTGGGTCTTCGCAATCCTGGACCCCCGGTATAAAGATAACGTCTCCTCTTTTATTCCGGTAGAGGAGAGGACGAATCGATTGCTGGAATACCAGAGGGAACTCGTGCAGAACATGATGGAGATTTTCCCACCCAGCATCGCTGGCGGCAGAGAGGAGAGGGTCTCCCAGAGTCCCTCAACATCGATCAGGCCCACAGCCACCAGGGGAACACTCTCCAAGGTGTGGGACACGTTCATGGCACCCCCTCGTGCAACTTCCATCACTGCGGGGCCCGCTATCAGCAGGAGGGACAAGTATCGGCGGATGTTGCGGGAGTACCTGGCAGACCGTAACCCTGTCCTCCCCGATCCCTCGGCGTCCTACACTTACTGGGTCTCCAAGTTGGACACGTGGCTGGAACTGTCCCTGTACGCCTTGGAGGTGCTTGCCTGCCCTGCCGCCAGCGTGCTATCAGAAAGGGTGTTCAGCGCTGCCGGGGGCATTATCACCGATAAGCGCAGCCGCCTGTCAACCGACAGTGCCGACAGGCTGACGCTAATCAAAATGAACAGCAAGTGGATTGACCCGGACTTTGCTTCTCCAACCGTGGAAAGCAGCCAAAAGTAAAGTGCCATATGTATGAAGTGCCATTTCCTCCTCCTCCTCCTCCTTAACCGCCGTAGAATTGCTCCGTAAATAAGAACAATTTATATATTTATGGCTCACCTCTTGGGCCTGCGCTAAATGTTTAAGAGGTCTCACCTCTTGGGCCTCCACATAATTTTTAACGGGTCTCCCCTCTTGGGCCTCCACATAATTTTTAAGAGGTCTCACCTCTTGGGCCTCCACAAAATGTTTAACACGTCTCACCTCTTGGGCCTCCACAAAATGTTTAACAGGTCTCACCTCTTGGGCCTCCACATAATTTTTAACGGGTCTCCCCTCTTGGGCCACCACATAATTTTTAAGAGGTCTCACCTCTTGGGCCACCACATAATTTTTAAGAGGTCTCACCTCTTGGGCCTCCACAAAAGGTAAATAAATTATAAATTATAATTTTGGTAACATTCTCATTTTAATGTGTTCAGTCTTTACATACAAAATCTGGTACAAAATAGCATTCTCAGTATTCAAAAAAACAAAACAAGACTTAAAACGTTTTAAGTGGCTGCAGTAGCATCATGAAATCAACTCTCATATACTGAAGGCAACAGCATATACATATAAAAAAAAAGGAAAAAAAATAAAAAGAATACTCCTTCCTCTGTAGAAATACTCTGTGCTGCCCTCAATACATTTAAACTGATTTTTCATGATAGTTGCCTTTATAAAATGAGTGTAACCATTTTACATTGCATGCAAATCTGTGGATAACTGCAGCCTTTAAAAGGTGTCACCTCTTGGGCCTCCACATAATTTTTAAGAGGTGTCACCTCTTGGGCCTCCACATAATTTTTAAGAGGTGTCACCTCTTGGGCCTCCACATAATTTTTAAGAGGTGTCACCTCTTGGGCCTCCACATAATTTTTAAGAGGTGTCACCTCTTGGGCCTCCACAAAACGTTTTCGAGGTCTCACCTCTCGGGCCTCCACATAATTTTTAAGAGGTGTCACCTCTCGGGCCTCCACATAATTTTTAAGAGGTGTCACCTCTTGGGCCTCCACAAAACGTTTTCGAGGTCTCACCTCTCGGGCCTCCACATAATTTTTAAGAGGTGTCACCTCTTGGGCCTCCACATAATTTTTAAGAGGTCTCACCTCTTGGGCCTCCACATAATTTTTAACACGTCTCACCTCTTTAGCCTCCACACAATTTTTAAGACGTCTCACCTCTTGGGCCTCCACAAAATTTTCCATGAGCCTCTGGCCAGCCCACGGCCTCTTCCTGCCTTTTGCGGTCCTACGCATCCCTCAACATCCCCACTGCTTTACCTGCTAGACATGACACTGGGCCAGGTCGGGTCACTGACATCTCAAGCGCCAACAATTTGGGCATTTTAAGGCTTCTGCATGTGTTTGAGTTGTTTTTACATTTTAAAGAAGACATGTCTGACCACATCTCACACACACACACAATGACAATTAGGGGTGGGGTCTATTTGCTTTCCCCCTTGCCTATGCCATCTGTGGTTGTCATAGGCAACGTGATTTTAAGGGGTGCAGAATTTTATCTTCTTTTTTGTCTAGTTTGGCTTGGGGTCCATGGCAATGTAGAGGAAAGAAGGTTTCCTTGTATGGTCTCACTTTACAGAGAGGTTAGATTGTGTTTGGAGTGTATTGTTGAGAGGCTGTGATAGTGGCGTAATAGTGCGACTTGGGCGCGTTATATGCACCCAGACATGCTTCCCCTGCTGTCCCAGTTGCATTCCAGCAGTGTTGGCATCCTTTTATGAGGTTCCAGGGTGGACTTGGTGACCTCCAAGTGGTCGAATTGAGATTTCCAAGTGGCGAGCATTTTTTTCCCATAGACTTTAATGGGATTCGATATCCGGTCGAATAGTCGAATTTCGCGGTCTATTCGAATCGAATTTCGAACTTTCGAATATTTCACTACTCGCTCATCTCTAATTATAAACTATAAATGCCATCTTTCTCAGATTCCAACAGCCTGTAATTTCCCTTTCCCAGACTGCAGGCTCCCTGTAAATGTTTCAAAAAGCCCCCAATAGTCTGACTTGAAGACAGCAGAAAGTAGGAAACAAAAAAGAGAGGGTAGGAGGGGGATGCAGCTGCAGTATGTGTTTGAGAGTTAATGCTGTGATAGGGGAGAGGGAGCAACAGGAAGGAGGCATGTGCTTTACATTTACAGAAGCAAACACAGGGATGTTAAAAAAAAGGCTCAAAACAGGCAGGTTACACACAGCCAGGGGCGTAACTACCATACGGGCAGACCATGCGACTGCTATGGGGCCCAGGGCAAGAGGGGGTCCATGTGGGATCCTCTCCTCTTCTGCTGAAGTGAAAACTTGGTCAGGACTCTACCCTCTAAAGGAACAACTTTTAGCAAATGAGGCAGTGGAAATAATGGCCCAAGGGTCATTGAAAGGGATTTATGCAGAAATCCTTCTGTCCTGTGTGGGGGGCCTGGTTTAATCCTTGCTATTGGCCCTGTACTTCTCCATGTACACCACTGTACACAGCAATTACAACAAGCGGTTGTAGTAGCTTCTCTTGCTCTCTCAACTTACTCCCAATAATGTTGCCTTATGAAATAAAGGCAGTCGGTAACTAACAACAACCATATGTAACCAAGGCGAGTGCCAAATAAGTATTGCTTCCCTTTGTTACGCACAATGGTGGTGGAACCACTGTGCCATATAACCGGTTTGACCTAAGGGCGTTATCTGGTGGTCCCATATTATTCAACCTTTAACCCCTATACAGGAATTTTGTTTTTGCTATGGAGAGCCACCTGGCTGATATCTCTTGAAATAGTCCTTACATAGTTGGCAGCAGCGGGGATAGACCCCAGCACAAACCACCAGAGGCACAGGCAAAGCACACAGATGGAATCGGATGGTGAACAGGCTGGCAGAGTACATGCAAAACCAAGACAAACACAAAATGAACCAGACAAGGTCACAAAATCATAGTATATACCGAGGCGGCACAGTCAGGTTTCTGCATGCTATTTTTGAAGCCAAAATCAAGAGTGGATCATAAAAGGAGAGAAAGTATACAGGACAGATGATTCTTTTTTTTAATTCACTCCTGGTCTAGGCTTCCAAAACGTCATCAAGAAACCTGAAATTGTGGCCATACCCTAAACATACATACTAATCCGTGGAACAGACACAGAGTAATAACTAACGGAGCTAGGACAGAACTCAGACGCAGACAGATCATGAACAGAAAGGCAAATGGAACTAGGTCAGAAGGCATATCCAAAAAAATCTGGAGTAACCAGTTAGACAGATATAAGCTCCAACACTGAACATACAGACAGAATCTGAACAGACAACCAGGGCAAGACACACTAATGTGCCAATGTGAAACTGACTGGCACATGAATGAGACAAGGTTATGTTCCTTTTTCCTGGTCTTCTCAATCTATAATCGAAGGGAGGAGCAATACAGAGGAAGGAGTGGAGCTTAGGGGGACCAAAAACAGCATCCCCACCCTAGGTTTAGTAAATTACTAATTTGCATATTGATAAAAAGTGAGATATTCTCTGCAGGAGACCCATGGATGAACAAAATGAGAACACCATTGTAATCAGGTGAGTTATACAGATTTGGCACTAGGGCTTGGTTACATAGGTATGTCGTTGGTGGCAGACTCCCTTTAAAGAGGACTTGTCATCACTTCTGACAAGTCTTTTTCAGTAAATACTGTACTTTTAATCCCCATACGTTAACAATTCTGAAGTATCCTTTCTCTTCCTAAATATTGATGAATAAATTGACAACTGTATGTGACCATTCCCCTTGTCAAAGTATGTCTCTACAAGGTCTAGCAGTGGCAGCACTAATTGAGCAGTGTTTGATTGTGTAGTGACACATTTCCAACTGGTAAACCTCAGTTGTCAATTTTCATAAATTTTGGTAGAACAGTACAACACAAAGTTCTATGCTACATAGAGATGAGAGAATCGATTCGTCGATTCGTTGATTCATATCGAATCTTGGGAACTTTTAGTTGCAAAGCGAATCCGAATATTAGGTGATTCGCTTTGGCTTTGTACGCTTTCGCTACGTAGTTTATCCTATCAATTATACGCTATTACTATGTATAAGTTACTCTATACGCTGTTGCATACGAATTCAATTCATTTGCAATGCAGAAACCTCCCTGGTAGCTCCGCCCCCTTCTCCAGCGCGCAAGGAAGACAAGTCAACTCAGGAAATTAGGATGGCGACACAGCGAGGTCCTGACTGGGGAGGCATGGTGTGGGGCACTGACCCCTATGAGGAGAAGGAACTGGAGATCTAAATCTCTCAATATGTCCGTCAGCCTAAGAAGTCGGTTGAGGTGCCCTCTGAGGTGTTCACTCCGCTGGCTGACACAGCAGAAGCGGCAGGAGTTCCCGCTCCGCCGCGGAAGGACTACTCCCTTCGTCAAAGTTCTATGGTCCCCGAGGCTGTCACCTGGAACGCCCTGACCCTCTGGGAATACAAAAAGTTGGTAGAGGAGTGGGTTGTGCAGGTTTTGGAGCACCCACGGTCCGGTGACCCTAAGCTGGAGCGCCGAAGGGGTATTTTGGTTCAATGTGGAACGGGGAGTAGGTTTTATCGGCGGTGAGGAGATGGCGGAAGAGTTATATGTGAACCGCCGTTCTGTAAAGCGGCCGTATCTTCCGCCCATCTGCCACAATCTCCACGCAGGGGATTATGTGGAGTATACCCCCATGAAGAGCCTCCAAGGCCCATTTGCTACTGGGTTGAAACTCCTTAAGCGACCAGCTACTCCTGCAGAGCCCCCGGAAGACAGGACTGAGGAGGCTCAGGCCGCAGAAGAGGCTCGGTGTTCCCATGGGACTCTGCGATCTGAGGAGAAATCCCATTCCCAAGCTCAGCTGGAACCCCTGATACCAGATTTGCCACCGCCGCCGAACCTTCATGTGGGACAGATGACCACCAACAGTTTTGTGTACCAGCCATCGGTGGTACAATACCAACTTCCATGGCAGGTGCAGGCCGCACAGTCCGCAGCTCGTGGAAGACCGTTACCAGAGCCCTTACAGCCAGAGATTCTGTCACCTTGTATGCCGACGGGAGGATCTGACCACTACAAGGTAATGGGCAAGGCCCAAGTTGCCACGGTCCTTGCCTGTGTGACTGCCCAGTCACTACCAAGACCATCCCTGAGAGGTCGGTGGGGGTCTGCTGCCACAGCCAGTGTTGCTTTCATGAGGCAGGAGCGCCCTCTCATGTCTTTTAGCTCCAGCAGCAGTGAAGAGGACCTGCTGGCCCTTAAGTAAGGATCCTGAAGCTGTTATGGGAGCCACAACGTGGACTTAACCTGAAGGGTGAGCACTAGTTGGGGTGTGTTTTTATTTTTGTTGCCCTGCATTTGTCCTCACCCAGATGGCCATGGATTGTCAGGACTCTCCCCATCAAACAAAAAAGTTTTAACCAAGTTGCGCAGACGTGCGCCTCATTCCTTTTTTCCCCCTGTACAGGTTATTGGGGAGCCCCTTGAAAGAGGGTTTTTTAAGGAACCTTTGCTGCTATTTTTTTACCCATTTGGATTACAATTTTACCTATGTGGATTACAAATTGCAACTGAGTTTGGGACTCTGCTCCAGTTCTATGACAAGCGTCAGAAAGAAGAAAAGAGACTTAAACGTGTTCGTGAGCATACTAGGTAGGTGATATTTAAAATGTTTACATTATAAATATAATGTATTTGCACTATATATATTGTTTGCATTGGATTGTTTGCACTAATGTTTTTACCTTTCAGCAACGTTTCCAAGTATGTTGCCCATTGTGTGTATTTCTTTACAGGTAACGCAATGTGTCCTCATATTCACTTTATAGTATAAAGGATGATTGTACTATGCCCATAGCCGGATAGACAGCACCTTACTTGTTCTACCTCAAATATACATACTGCCTCTGAGGGCGATTTCAGATTTGACCATTTACACTGGATCTGGCCCGGGGTCTGCAAGGTATCAAAACGATGGCGCAAGCCTCTGATCACCTGCTGGATCACCTCCTTTTTATGCTGGTTCGGGTGGCGGTGTGTGCCATCGTAAATTGTAATCCTCTCTGTCCATCAGCCGGACTATGTATTTCAGCTGTGCAGCAGAGCTAAATGATGAGGATCGTCTGGATGCCATTTTCGAATATTCGCGCTGCCTCTGAGGAGCGCACGCCACGGCCTCTCGTTATACGTGCCTGCGTATTAAGTAATCACTTAGTCATTAGTACACTGAGGATTCGTAAGCTATTTGTACGCTCATGCGTACGTCTTCTAAGAAGTTGCGTATATTTTTTAACTGTACATTCGTTATTAGTGCGCGAATGTTCGCTAATAGTACATAATAACGTATATTTTGTACGCAAATTCAGCGAATCTATTCGTCGAATATACGAATCTTAGGAAAACTTCGGCGAATATTCGGCGAATAATTTTTTGAATGATTCGCTCATCTCTAATGCTACAGAATTTCTATTACATAGGAAATAGAAGTATTTACCGAAACAAACATGTCAGGAGAGGTGATGGGCCCTCCTTTAACAATGCCCTCAGACAATGTTGACAGATGTCAGGGATTGTTTCCATGACTACATTGAGAGTTCTGTGACTAGCAGTGGCCTTTGTGAAGAATCATAAACTTACAGTACATGAATTTGAGGAGTAGTTATGTCAAGTAATGTTGTTTATAAGGTCAAGTCTTATTTGAGTTCCTACAGAGATTCTTAAGCTCTACCAGAGTAAAGCACTCTGAAGATCCATCCTCCATCTATTGAGAACATATGCACGTCCACTCATGTACATTGTGATCTTTCATTAAGATCTTATAGGTTATTTGTGAATCAAGCATTATAGAGTAGTACTGTATATACAGTAGTAGTAAGCAATTAGCTCCAAAGTCATCTGCACATTGGTTTATCTTCTGTGAGCACTGTTACATTAAAGGCCTGTTGTTGTTGTGAAAGAATCTTGGCCCTCTGGCCTGTTTGACATTGGGTTCTTATGTTTATGCTCTTCCTCTTCAAAGACCTTATCGGCTGGGGTGCCAGGTGTTGGATCCCCAACAATCAGATGTTGTTGACCTATCCTGAAGATAAGTCATCAATATAAAACCCTTGCATAACCCCTTTAAGGCTTTGGCCTATTGGAGATAGTTGCTGGGTGTGGGCATGTCCCACCCCTTAGGGGCTAGGAGTTGTAGCAAGAAGTGTGCAGCTAGTCACTGAAGTGTGAGCAGACAGGGTTATAACATCCCTACAAGCTGAGAGTGACCAGAATGGTTACAGTGAAAACCAGTATCAGCCTTTCAAAGAAAGAATATTGAATTTTGCAGATGGTTGATAGCCATAACAAGGTACCATGCATGGACATTACATCAGTAAAGGTAACGCATGTATTAAGGTTGTGGACTAAAGATGAGCGAGCATGCTTGTCCGAGCTTGGTGCTCGTTCGAGTATTACGGTACTCGTAAGTGCTCGCTGCTCGGACGAGTATCTCGCCATGCTCGAGGAAATGGCATCTCCCGCCTTTTGAATTTTTGGCGGCTATAAACTCAGCCAATCACAAGCCAGGAGACTCTACGGTACACCCAGCATCACGTGGGGCCCTTACATGTCGATAGCAGGGGTTGGCTGGCCTGATCAGGTGACCCTGGAATATGCTAGTGACTGCCCGCGGTGCTCGGCTCAGATGCCGTCTGAATGTCGTTAGGGACAGAGCTGCTGCGTTTAAGGGAGAGTGTTAGGGCCTGGATTTAGTTCTCTGTTAGGCAGGAATCACCCACAAAGAACCCAACAGCCCTTCTAAGGGCTACAAGAATTTTTTTTTTTTGTCTCCTGGCTGGGCTGGCTGGCAGGCTGGCACTAGTAGTGCAGCTATCGCCATATATAACCCTTTTTGTTTATTGTTTTATCTCAGTGATACAAATCCATTTCATACAGCAGTGTGGAACCATTCTGTGTGTCACAGTTCAGCTGTCCAGTCACCACAAACCACAATCCGTATTTTCTGTCCAGGTGACACATTCTGTACGTCACTTAATTAAAAAAGGTCTTTTGCTCTCACTGATACAGCTACATTACAAAAATCTCTGTGCGACATTTGTCTGGGTTGCACTTAAGCAGATCAAGTCTGCCTAATCTAATAATTTCAGTGTAATTGCTCCATACTGCACGGTACGTAAAACATACCTAATTTTGCTCTAACTTATCCACCTATATATTTTCTTGTTCAGATTGAACAAGTTTGTGGGTTTCAGTAAAGCAGGCCCATTTACTTTTTTTTTTTATATAATACACTTATATACAGAAAATGTTGAACCCCAGGGCTAAGGGTCGAGAACAAGGGCGTGGGCGTGGGCATTCAATTACTGCAGGGGGCAGAAGCCGTGGTCCTGGGCAGGGTAAGACAGTACCTGCTGATGAGGGAGCAGGGGAACGCCGCAGAACTTCACTCCCTAGCTTCATGGCTCAATTTACAAGGACATGTGGTAGAGGACTGTTGAAACCACAACAGTGCAAACAGCTGATGTCGTGGATTGCGGACAATGCTTCAAGTAATTTGTCCACCAGTCAGTCTTCCACGCAGTCCACCCACGTTACCCAAGGGAGCACTCCTCTGGCTCCTCCACCTCAACCTCCTTCCCCCCAGTCTGCCCCCTCCCAGGAAAATTTGGAATGCGATCCAGCATACTCTGAGGAACTGTTTTCTGGACCCTTCCCAGAGTCACAAACCACTTCTCAGGTTGCTGCTGACCTTGTTCCCGATGCCCAAGTTTTCCAACTGTCGCAGTCTGTGGGTGATGATGATGACAATGTTGACTTAGTGGAAGAAGTGTGTAAAGAGGTGTCGGACGATGAGGAGACACGGTTGTCAAACAGTGGTGAAGTTGTTGTCAGGGCAGGAAGTCCGAGGGGGGAGCAGACTGAGGAATCGGAGGATGACGAGGTGACTGACCCAAGCTGGGTTGATAAGCCAAGTGAAGACAGTGCTTCTGAGGCGGAGGTGAGTGTTGCACCAGAACAGGTTGGAAAAGGCAGTGGTGTGGCCAGAGGGAGAAGCAGGGCCAGAGCTGGTGCATCAGCAGCAACTGTTTCACTTAGTGAAGCTCCCGTGGCGAGGCCTAGATGTTCGCAAGTCTGGAGGTTCTTTAAAGAAAGTGAGGATCACCGACAGACTGTGGTGTGCAACCTGTGCCACATCAGGATCGAGCAGGGGTGCCACCACTAGTAGCCTAACCACCACCAGCATGCGAAAGCATATGAGTGCTAAACACCCCACTCAATGGAACCAAGGCCTTTCAACTCCTGCGGGTCAAACCACTGCTCCTTCCCCTGTGTCACTCGCTACCTCTGCTAGTCAACCCCCTGCCCAGGACCCCGGCATGAGCGCCTCCCGCCGGAAAACTACACCTTCGCCTCCACAATCCTCCATAGCATCCACCAATGTGTCCCAGCGCAGCGTTCAGCTGTCTTTACAGCAAACGCTGGAGCGCAAGAGGAAATACAGTTCCACCCACCCACATGCCCAAGCCCTCAACGTCCACATCTCCAAATTGCTGAGCCTGGAGATGCTGCCCTATAGGCTGGTAGAGACCGAGGCCTTTCGCAATCTCATGGCGGTTGCTGCCTCTCCGTATTCGGTCCCCAGCCGCCACTATTTTTCCCGATGTGCCGTCCCATCCCTACACCAGCACGTGTCACAGAACATCATCCGTGCCCTGACCAACGCTGTTACTGAGAAGGTCCACCTAACCACGGACACGTGGACAAGTGCTGCCGGGCAGGGACACTATATCTCACTGACGGCACATTGGGTTAACTTGGTGGAGGCTGGGACCGAGACTGACCCTGGGGCCACTCATGTACTGCCCACACCGAGGATTGCGGGGCCTACCTCGGTCACGGTCTCTCAGACGTACTTTGCCTCCTCCTCCTCCACCGAATTACCATCCGTGGGCACGGCGCCTTCAGTTGGTATGTCTAGATGCAGCAGCAGTGCCATGGGTAAGCGCCAGCAGGCGGTGCTCAAACTGCTGAGCTTAGGTGACAAAAGGCACACCGCCCAAGAGCTGTTACAGCGCATCACGGCGCAGACCGATCTGTGGCTGGCACCGCTGAACCTCAAGCCAGGCATGGTTGTGTGTGACAACGGGCGTAACCTGGTGGTGGCTCTGCAACTCGGCAGACTGACACATGTGCCATGCCTGGCCCACGTGTTCAATCTCATAGTTCAGCGGTTCCTCAAGACATACCCCAATCTGTCTGATTTGCTCACCAAGGTGCGCTGCATCTGTGCGCATTTCCACAAGTCGACCACAGATGCTACCACTCTCAGGGCAGCGCAGCGCCGCCTACAACTGCCCGCTCACCGACTGTTGTGCGACGTGCCCACAAGATGGAATTCGACATTAAACATGTTATCCAGGGTTTACCAGCAGTGCAGAGCGATTGTAGACTGCCAGATGTCAACTTCCACCAGAACTGGTAGTCAGGTCAGTCAGATTCCTCAAGTCTACAATGAGGAGTGGACGTGGATGTCTGATATCTGCCAGGTGTTGAGCAACTTTGAGGAGTCAACACAGATGGTCAGCGGCGATGCTGCCATTATCAGCCTCTCCATCCTGCTGCTTTTCCTGTTGAAAAACTCACTGCTCAGCATCAAGTCGGATGCTTTGCGCTTCTCACAAGAGAGGGTAGAGGAAGATAGGTCGCTTGGTAGCCAGAGCACCCTTCGGTCTGTTTCTCAGCGTGTATCGGAGGAGGGGGATGAGGATGAGGAGGAAGAGGAGGAGAATGTCGGCGAGACAGAAGAGGGTATCAGTGCTCAGTCCTTCTTAACTCTTGAGCGTGTATGGGCTGAAGAGGAGGATGAGGAAATGTAGAGTCAGGCCAGTGAGGAGAGGGAATTCTTGCGTGTTGGGATTCTGGCGCACATGGCAGACTTCATGTTAGGCTGCCTATCTCATGACCCTCACGTTAGAAGCATTTTTTCAAACATCAATTACTGGGTGTTCACTTTCCTGGACCCACGGTACAAGCAGAACCTTTCCACTCTCATCCCTGAAAAGGAGTATGAGAGTGAATCAATATAAACAGGCCCTGGTGCACAAGATGAAACAATCCTTCCCATCTGACGCCGCTAGCGGCAGAGGGCATGTTCTGTGGGCCAAGTATCGGGGGAGAGGAGGCGAGCAGGCAGCTTGTCCAGAACTGGCAGGGGAACGCTCTCCAAGGTCTTTGACCATTTTATGTCACCCCAGCAAGACACTGTCACCTGTCCCCAGTTTAGGCAGAGTAGGGGGGAGCTTTACAGAAAGATGGTGAGGGAGTACCTAGCTGACCATACCAACGTCCGGACCGATCACTCTGCTCCATACAACTACTGGGTTTCAAAGCTGGACACGTGGCCTGAACTGGCGCTGTACGCCTTGGAGGTGCTGGCCTGCCCTGCCGCTAGTGTGTTGTCATAGCGGGTATTCAGTGCAGCTGGTGGCGTCATCACCGATAAACGTACACGCCTGTCAACTGACAGTGCTGACAGGCTGGATTACACCGGAATTCAAATCTCCTCCGGTAGAAAGCAGCTAAAGATTAACATTACTTATGTATCCGATTCCTCTTCTCTACTCCTCCTACTCCTCCTCCTCTTTGTCGTCTTTGCCTAACGCTGACCCAAAAACGCCATTTTTTAGAGGTCCAACTGGCACTCTTTTACTACAATTTTTCCGGAGGTCCACCTACAGGCCCTCTCTGTAAACAATTTTCCGGAGGTCCACCTACAGGCCCTCTCTCCAAACAATTTTTCCAGAGGTCCACCTACAGGCCCTCTCTCTAAACAATTTTTTTTTTGCACCTAGTTGGGTGCTTCCCTAACATGTGATGGGTATGTGTCTCGCCTTTCTTGGTCTGGGTGAGCACCATTGCCATGAGGGTAACCACCAGGCTGTTGCCTGAGAATTTGGGGTAATGGTGGGATTAGACAGCCTCTGAAGCATCCATGCATGTTGCCCCTGCTGTTTCCTGTCCATTTCCGTGGTGTTTCCATCATTTTCTGATGTTTTCAGGTTTTCATCCAGCCTTCCCTAAGCAGAGTCTTGGTCTGCAAAAATGCTCGAGTCTCCCATTGACTTTAATGGGGTTCGTTATTCGAAACGAGCACCCGAGCATCGGGAAAAGTTTGTCTCGAATAACGAGCACCCAAGCATTTTAGTGCTCGCTCATCTCTATTGTGAACTTCACTGCATTTGGTTAGGGAGAATGTTTAAGGACCCTGCCATATTACTAAGCAAGACTTGCTATCTGTTAAAGACTACATCCCACAGTTGGGCATTGTAGTTCTATGGTGATAATTTATTGAGAGAATTTGCACACCTTGGCCGAATTGGGAAGTTTTTTGAATTAACTGGAAAGAGACTCGGAGATACATTAAATCTATGAACTAAATCCCCATATGTAGTCTTGGGAAAACTGTGCATGTAACCTGTAAAGACTGAACTTAATTTTGATGTACCTGTGTGTATGTGCCCAAATTGCCTCAGTAAAGTACAGTGGACTGGTCAACCCCAAAGCCAGCCTCCTTATTGCCTCCTATTGTATACTTGCATTGTCACACCCTTGCCTCCTTGCTAGTGTTGAGTGAGCATGCTCGGCCGAACTTGCTGTTCGGCCGAGCATGCCTACGCTCGGCTCCGTTTGGTGTTCGCCCGAATGCTCGAGTCTCTTCCCCACACTGTAATGTTGATTTGTACGCTAATGCGTACAAATTTTATGCTAATGCGTACGCATTGTGAGCTAATGCGTACAAATTCAGTTAATTAGCATACTTTTACGAGTGAAAGGAGTAAAAGAGGAGAAATCGCGATTCTGACCTTTTTCTATTAACCAGACACCCTCCCCTCTTCCGAGCGGGGGGTGCCTGGTTTAGTCCCATTGACTAACATTATGCTCGGGTGCTCGGCTGAGCACTCGATCAACCCCTAGTGCTCGGCCAGAGCACCCGAGCATACGAGCACAGAGGTGTTCGCTCAACACTACTCCTTGCCTTTTTTGTCAAAACTGCAAAGGAGCTCTGCCTTGCACCCCAAAACCCAATGACCAAGGGCACCACACCTAACATCAAGCAGAAGCCCCAAATTTAGGGTGTACCCTGAGGTAAAAAAGGGTTGTACCCTTCCCATCACTCCATGGCCCAAGGAGCAACAAAATTAGGATTGCTACCATGATTACTATTACTCCTATCCTCACCATCACCACCCTCATCTTGTCCCCTCTCCCTTCATGGCCTTGCTGCATTTCCTTCATAGTCTTAATCAGTACACGGATATAACTACTTACTAGGGTTCAGTTCATACTTTTGTCTTATTGAAATTATATTTGTTGAAATGTTTTCTACTGAGGAAGAATAACCTTCAGTGAAATGATTGTGTTTTGATTGCTGTGTGATCGGCTCCTGCTCTGATGTGACATTATTGTAATGCGGTATACGGAATGAGTCTGCCATCTCTTTCACTATTTTTCTGTCTCTGCTCTCTCCCATTTTCTTGTTTTCTCCTTCTCTCTCTTTCCTATAAAATTCCCTTCCTTCTTTTTCTCTTTCTTATTCTTTCTCTGTCTTCCCTTATTCTATTGCTTCCCCCCTCCATTTTTCCTCTTTCTTATTCCTTCTTTCCTCTCTGTTAAGTTTTTCACCCACCTCTTACTTTCTCTATCTCCACTTTCCCTGTTTCTCTCTTTAACTTTCTATATTTCCCCCTCAATTCTAATGTATTTCTCTCTCTTTCTCTATCTCTTCTTCCCTCTCTTATGTTTTCTATCTCCCCCTCCCTTCTCCACTCTTTCGGTTACCTTTCCTATCCCTGTCTTCTGTCTCCTTTCCTTATCTCTGCCTACCTTCTTCCCTCTTTCTCTTACTTTATCTCTTGTCCCTTAGATACTCTCTCTCATTATTTCTACCTCTTCTCCCTTCTTCCCTTTCTGTTATGTTCTCTATGTCCTCCTTCCTTCCTTGTCTCACGTCCTCTATCTGCTCTCCCTTCTTCCCTTTGTCACTTACTGTACTGTCTCTTCTTTCCTCTGTATTTCTTTATCTATCTTCACCATCCTTCTTCTTTCTCTTACTCTCTCTATCTCCACCTTTCGTCTTAAACTCTTACTTACTCTGTCCCTTTCCATTCCTCCTTCTTTTTTTTACTTTCTCTTTCTATTTTCCCTTATTCCTTATTTCCATTCCTATCCCTATCACTTCTCGCGTCTTCCATTTTTTTTTACTTTATTTATCTCTGCTCCCTTCTTTGCTCTGTATAACTTTCTTTATCTCCACCTTCCTTCTTTCCCTTACTTTCTCTATCTCCTCTCCCTTTTTCATGCTTTCTCTTACTTTCGGTATCTTTTCTCACTTCGTTCCTCTGTATTTCTTTCTCTGTCTCCTCTCCCTTCTTGCCTATCTATCTCCATCTTCTTTCTTCGGTCTTTCTCTGACTATCTTTATCTCTCTGTTTTCCTTCTTTCTCTTAGTTTTTCAATCTCTTTTCCCATCTTAAATCTTTCTCTCGCTTTTCGTATCCCAACATTCCTTTATTGTTTTCTTTATAAAGCAAAGATATCATGAATTTACACTAGTGATGGTGGTTGCTGGAGTTACAGTACACATATATCAATGTGTTTAGGATCTGCCATTCCCCATTATCTAAGATGACTAATAGCTTCTCAGACTGCCTTATGCACTAATGACTCCTGCTGACATTCACAGGACTTTCAGAGGAAGACAAAGACAAGATGGACACTAGGCTGACCCCAACGGCACTGGTCCATCCAACAGCCGGAGAGGGGGTCTCAGAATAAGGCAGCAAACTGCATAGGGTAATGTGGGACTCTGGCAATCCTCTTACATGATAGCAGAGGGGAATAGGAATTGATAGGTGGTTGACTCAAAGCGAAGTCACCAGGTACAGTACACATCATGTACTGTACATTTTCAAGCTCATCTTAAAAGGGTTATCTCATGATTAAAGTAAAAATGAACATCAGACATCATATGGTACATGACAATCTCTTCCTAGCAAACTTAGAACCAGCCTTATTCATCACATAGATCCAGAGATCTCTCCATTCATTGCTCCAATTGCTTTGCAACATTAATTTGAAGCTGACAGCCCAGGGGGTGTGCACTTTCTTAAGAGGCATGACTTTTCGGCTGCAGCTGGTGGCAGTTGAGGCCTGGAATTGAGCATGTGCTTCCATCTCAGTGAGCTGGGCAAAGCATTTAGAAAAAGAGCAAACAGCAGGTGGCGCTACACAAATAGATTGCAATGAATAACTCAGAGGCCATAAGCATATGTAGCCTATTTTTTGTATGCCTGATAATCTGAATTTGGATCTTATAGGCAATCATGGCCCAACTCCCACAAGAAGAGAAAGCCAAAATTGCAGAGCAAGTCGAGATCTTCCACCAAGAGAAAAGCAAACTGGATGCAGAAGTTGCCAAATGGGATGACAGTGGCAATGACATTATTGTGTTGGCCAAACAGATGTGCATGATCATGATGGAGATGACCGATTTTACCAGGTAAGTTAAAAACATATTCATAACACTAATATTTGGAGAGATGGCACAAAAAGTATATGGAGTGGAGGGTGTGTTTGGTCTAGTGGGCTCACAGTGAAGAGATGTATGCAGATACCATAGTTGCAAGACATAACTGATTAGGTATCATTAGAGAGACTAACAGAAAGATAAGAGCAAGAAAAGAGGTCAACAAGTCTAGTGCTGCTGCCAAGTGTGTCAAGACAGAAGCTTTCTAAAGCAAAACACAATTACTTAGAGTGTAAACTTCCAGAAAAGTAACTTTACCAAGGATGTACCACTAGGAGAAGGAAGCATTGAATTTTTACAGAAGGCTAAGGACCTTAATGGTCTTGCTGGACTGAGGCAGTAAGGTAACACATGGAAAAAGCTTTAGACTTTGCTGCATGTGGTTATGGTTAATTGCTTCTGGCACCTGTTCGCTCTGAAATGGAGTGCTCATTTGATCTAGTACTGCACCATGCAACTTGGCATTGCAGAGAATTACTGGGAGTTTGTACGCCTTCAGTCAATTAGCAAAGCTTGCTAATACTTATAGAGAACAGCCACCTCTTGTACACAGCTGTGGGGAAAAACCTACTCTGTAAAGACCTGAGAAGAGAGACCTGTGCCTACTGCTGGTGTTAGTACTACAAACCCCATCATCTGTACAGTAAGGTGAGACCAAGCTGTCTTGGTCATTGCCTTCATCATCTTCTGGTCTTGCCTTCTGCTACCCATTCAACCGACAAGGGCAACCCTCCCACCACCTGGCAGGGGAACCTAAAATCCAGGGTATTCCCTGAGGAGAAGAAGGGTTTCCTCCTCCCCTCTATTCACTGCATGCTCAGTCCCTGGGGAGCATTGGAGCAGGGGATAAGCCACAGTGAGCACTATAACCAATCTCATTACCACCACCACCACTACTCCTATCTCTTCTTCAGCCCTGCATGCCCTCCCATTGTGGGACACCACAGTTGATTGGTATAACGATTGGATTATAGTAGATCAAAGTCAGCTAAAGCATCCAAATTTGATGGGATTGGTCATCTGTGTAAAGTGTATGAGCAGGGGCGTAACTACCATAGAAGCAGACCATGCAACTGCTTTGGGGCCCAGGGAAAGAGGGGGCCCAGTCTTAGTTGGGATAATCTCCTCTTCTACTGGGGGTGAAAACTTGATCAGGACTCCACCCTCTAAAGAAACAACTATTAGCAAATGAAACAGTGTAAAAATGGCCCAAGGGTCACTGAAAATGGTTTAGTCAGAAACCCTTCTGTCCTGTGTGGTCTGGTTTGATCTTTGCTATGGGGCCCTTACTTCTCTATGTACGCCACTGTGCATGAGGACTTCTTAACTGTCCCTAATAACTCTTCCTGAGGAAACAATTGGGCATGATGTCATATCTTTTAAGGGTGTAGATGTCATAAACACATCAAACTCAAATCAAATATGGAGCCTATGTAAAAAGAAATAGGTGGTCAACCTTTTCAAGGATGCCCTATTCATAGGAACTGTGATGTGAGACCACGGAATACATAACCAGACTGTAGGTCATGACATCCATTGCAAGAGTCTCTCATGCTTGTCTTAGAATAGTGTGTGGGGTCCCAATGTAAATGTTACGGGGAGGTTCCACCAACCATTCATTTTTTGATTCTGCAAACTAAGTAAATGAAAACCAGTATGTTATATACCCAATGCATTCTTAGTAGAGATGAGCGAACATGCTCGAAACGAGCACTGTAGCGCTCGGCTCCCCTGCGCTCGCATGGGCGCAGGCAGCCACTTCCGTCCTCCTCAGGAGGACGGAAGCGGCTGCCTGCGCCCATGCGAGCGCAGGGGAGCCGAGCGGTACAGTGCTCGTTTCGAGCACGTTCGCTCATCTCTAATTCTTAGTACTAAGACAGTACTTTTCATCCTGTCTACCACTATAAAATATGTATCATAAGAATCAGTGAGCTGTCGGGTGAGATTATGGCTAAGATGACTAGACAATAATGCTGCTTCTATGTATGGCTAGGACCTACTTAGAAGTAATTCTACCGCATTACATGTACGGTAAACTTCCTAACAAAGGAAGCGAACATGATTCATAATACAGATTTGCACAAAAACAGGATAAGTGAGCCCAGCATAAGTCCTTTATATACTTTGCAGTTCAAAAAGAGGAGTGAACAATCATTACCAGATGTTATGGTGACCTGCTATAAATACGAACCACTTGTTTTCCGTCTGTAATTGGCACAAGTGGTTTCATGAGGTGGGAATGTTCTGTGCAGCGAATAGCAAACAAACCATATGTTGTATTTTTAATTACTTACTTTCTCTATATTTTGAAAAATAAAATCCGAGCTGAGATTATCAAATGTTATTTTCCTTACTCTTTCATGATTTGGTATCAGTTCCTGGCATCAGAGAATTCTTACCATAGTTCAGTTATTTACATATTTGACCCCAATTTGACCCCAATGTATTGAGTCAGTTATTGACTCACCAGGTCTTAGCACAATTAAAAATAAAAGGCATATATTACAATAATTATAGGTTGATTAATTTTTTGTTAAGATGGCCCCTCCTGCAGGTCTCCATACCCACCGCCTGCTGGAAATACTGTTGGCCCATCACCAATGAATGTAATGGATCTTGCCACAGACTTGGTGTAACAGTTCCATAGTAAAATCTGCATGTGTTTCATGCCAGGAACACCAGAAGCATGGAGGGACATATAATTTATGTTGCATTCCCATAAAGGGGATATGCCAAAAATGTTTGATAACTGCACTGCTGAGACCTGCTCCCATCTTAAGAACAGGGCCGTATCATGTGCTGACAAGAATAGTAAGAAGGCCACACATGCACAGCTCTCTCCATTCATTTCTGTAGGACTTCTGAATATAGCCAAGCACAATTACTTAACTATTTCTGGAAGTCCCATAGCAGTGAATGTCAAGAGACACGCATGTGCAGCCCTGTCCATTCCCAGCGGCATGACGCAAAGCTCTGTTTTCGAGACAGGAAAAGGTATCACAGATTAGATATACACCTATCAGACAACTATGGCCTATACTGAGGAGAAACTATATATTTCTAGATTAGATAAACCTTTTCAGATCTAGAACAGTATGGTGACCCACCAGTTATACTGTACTTTATCAAACAAAAATTTACATTCAAATTGACAATGAATGGATACTAAAGATAGACAAGAACATGCATCTCATATACTGTAGCTTTCATATGTGTCTTCACTTGGTTGCTGCTGACAGTCATCATTGACGGAGGCCTTCTGCCATCACGTGCCTTGGACCCAGCAGTTTAAGCATCAAGGTTTGGCCCAGAAATATCTGTTCAAAATGTTACATTTCAGCAGGGCTATCTTCTTAATGAGCACTTAAAAATGTACATACTATTAAATATAATTCATGAGCTTGAAGAAGCCATCAAACTAAATTGCTGGCGAGGAGCTTTAGATAAGAGCGGAAGTTGGCACATGCCTTCCTTTATTCAACTTGGCTTTAGAAGGTGAACTCATAGTAAATTACAAATTATTTATTTAATGGTAAGAAGGGTAAGGGAAAAAAATCAATGAGCAAGGTAGTTCAATTTGAGCGGTTATTTTAGTCATTTAATTGAATTGCAATTACACTATTTTCTTTCTTAGAGGGAAAGGTCCACTAAAGAACACATCTGATGTGATTAATGCGGCCAAGAAGATTGCAGAAGCTGGCTCTAGGATGGACAAGCTGGCACGAGCAGTCGCTGATCAGGTGAGACTCCTCCAGCTGGTTCAAGGAAACTCTTATTAAGAGTTTGGCCATAATTTGTGTTTTTAGCTGTTGGTGGAACTCAATTGTGAAGCTTCAAATGCACTGAACAGACTAAAAAGTGGAAAGTTCTAAGTTTGTTTTCATGTTCCATGTTCATAAATGGTATGCATACCATAAGGGCTTGCTCTTCAGGCTCTTGGAGAGAAAAGACCCTGCCTAGTTGGTCCCAAACATTTTATTACTGGATAATTGCTTCTGAAGAACTACATTGTTAGCAAGAAAGGGGTAGCTTATTGATGGGTCACAGAATGGAAAACAAACAAATACTAGACCCATCTGTCTTACGTGGAGAAACCCAAGACTATAATGAGGAGCCCATTTTGATATTCACCATAAGCCCTCCTCTTTTTCATGTATGCCACTTATTAAAATTAAATTTGATGATGATTTACAGTAGTAGTGATATAACAGCTCACTGAGAGAGAGAGAGCGCTGAATATAAGGCTAAAAATGTGATGGTCACTAACCTTCAGACTGACAGCTAGG
This sequence comes from Rhinella marina, assembly GCA_900303285.1. Taxonomy (NCBI): domain Eukaryota; kingdom Metazoa; phylum Chordata; class Amphibia; order Anura; family Bufonidae; genus Rhinella; species Rhinella marina. Next base: position 145,340 of record ONZH01016579.1, read on the forward strand.
AAGGTGTGTCTTTTATTAGTGGTGTGTAATCTCTATGTCTCTCTGTAATAGTCATTGATTCTAACAGTAGATATAGCTTCTGGCATTTGAAGGATGGAACTGAGCATGTGTGACCATGCTGACAGAGCTCAGTAGGTTGACATGCACACAGATTAAACACAAGGGGGCACTGTTATAATCTCACTACAGGAGCATTTTAACAGATCATATATTACTAGTTTTTCATGCTGAATTATATTAAAATAACATTTAAAGGTTTCATGATCACTTTACGTTCAGTTGAATAAACATTATACAAACAAGGAAGGAAATGTTCCATCAATATGACCACCACCAGGAAAAGTAATTAAAAATGATAAATAAATAGCAACAACATTTTAGAAACAGATCAGACACAACACTGTTTTTCTATATACATATTATCTAATTAATGAAAATAACGTTAAACACTTTAGAGACATTCCCGTTAAATACCAAAGCATTTGCTAATACTTGATAATTTTCTGTGGGGGCATTTTGTGCCCACAATAGTAAACTTTTAAAAATTTGCTGAAGTCAAAGATAAAGAACATTAATAAATCCAATAACTCCAAGACTTAACTCCTTCAGTACTTTTATCCATATGTTGTGGCATTGGTCACATCAGCATCTTGGTCTCCATCATCAATGTAAGCCAAGGTGGTAGTGGTAGGACCTTTGCCTACTTCCACTAGCAGCCACCTTGACACCTCAAAGGAAAGGTAAGTGCATCTTGTTTCTTTGGGTTTCGGAAACACCTTCAGAATATTTCAAATTACCTAATGATGATAAAGATATTGTGCTTCTTCTCGCCATGGAGGAGTATACAAGATATGAATAAATATATTTCCCTAAACTAGAAATTTTGAGCAATTTATAACTGACTGAGGGGATTCTGGGCCCTTCATGGTCTTTAAATCTCAAATTCTGTCAGAATGGCCAGCATACAAATTTTCTTAATATTATTTTCAGGCTGAATATAGCCTAAAGCTAGCAAAATAAGAGTAAAAAGCTACAAAAGCATTTTTTTTTCTTTAAGCCCTCAAAAAACAGAAAATATATTTTTCAAGCCTTGGATTTTCTTAATCCAAATTCATATTAATCATTAGAAGATTAATATTTTTGGTGTTAAAGAGGAACTCCCAGAAATTGTTTTGACCCCAACATTTGTAAGTAAGCTGGTATATATAATAGCAAACATTAACATGTTATAGTGTTAATAGTTAACATGTATTTTCACCCTCTATTTGTGATTACTGGAAATGAGCGAATCAATTTGAGAGATAGACTAGTATGCTACCCTGGGTTTCTGGGGAAATATGCACTGTCTAGTGAGTACTCTTTCTCATTATGGATAGCACTTAGTATTTGTGAGGAGTATTGTAGGCCATGCAATGCTGGTCTGGGCTTCTGGGAAAATATATACAGTATTTATTTCTTCTCCTGACATCATACAGTCTTGGTTTTCTTTTCCTTTTGTAAGGAAAGCTAATTCCAATATCTTTTTCTGAAACCCAAATATATATATATATAAAGAGTCTTAGGAGGCTAAAAAAAAACATTTTGGGACCAAATTAATTCTACTCAAATAAATATGCATTTGAAAATTGGTACATAATACCTTCTAATTTGTCAAAATTGAATGTGAATTTTTTTAAAAAATTTGCTCATCTCTAGTGCTGACCTTCAGATCACATGACCCCAGATGAAACTCACTGATTTTCACAGCATCTGCCATGAGGAAAGTAAGTCAATTTCTCCATTCATTCCTATGAGACTGATATTGAGGCTGTTATAGGAATGAATAGAGAAACCAGCAGATGTTGTGAAATTCAAATGGGGGGGGGGTCATATAAGTGGCAAAAGTAATGGAGCATTAAAATACATCACTATATCAATATGTAGGTTTGTCAAACAATTACAAATACATTTTCTGGGAGTGCCTCTTTAATGTTGGTAGGGAGACAGAGAAAGATAAGAAACACACATTCTATATTGTATTGCAAAATTATCCAGGCTTATAGTCAGACTTACACACATTAAAAGATTCTACTGCAGTGCCAACTATCCTTTGAAGACCAATGCTTTTTAATCTGGAACAATGTAAATTTTTGTTCAAATGGCTTTTAGTGATCTATCAGAGTATTTGAAGATCAAAAAAAAAAAAAAAAAAAACCCACAAAACTTGAATATCTCATTTTAAGGCCAACTTTCGAGTAGATACCTACAAGGATTTCCTGAAATACTAAAGCACATAATCATCAATTAAAAAATAAAAAAATGTTGATGCTAGCAGGATCAGTAATTAAATATAGACATTTTTATGTTTTGTGAACAATAATCAGAACTGCCCTGTGAAACCTATAGGAAACCTGACCATATGGCTATACTCTTATATAGCATACTCATACATAATCTGTCTTTGATCTATTATGGGACCCTTAAATTTAATAATTCTATTTGTATTTAGTCTGCATGTTTCACTATTAATATTTGGGGTCTGCCTGAAAAAATAAATAAATAAATAAAAAGATGTCACACAGACAAACAATTGGCAAAAATAAATATAAAAACATTAATTTGATTAAACGTTTAATTGAAATTTAGTTTTAATAATTATATGTGTATTTGCTCTGCATACCTGTTTTCCTATTATATTGTTAACAAAAAAGACTGCTGATAAAAATGTGCCACTGAATAATGAAAATGGACACATTACATATTTTAATTCTCTGTCTTTGGCATGAATTCTTGACTAAAATTTTGGAATCTGTTTGAAATCATAAGAATAAATATACAGATGTATCAATCTTTACCTTTTCTCGTGGTTCAACAAATACTACCAACATGTGTGACTTGAGCCAACTTACAAAAAAAAAAAAACAACATGATTTAGTGATATTGTGTCATGAGATGTCTATCCTATAGATGTCTATGTGTAGCCACCCAGTGGTTGTTAAGTGAATCGCAGTCTGTTAACAGTTTTGCTGGCATATTGTGATAATGTATTGAATTGGTTTGTTGAGAAATTGGAGTTCTTACCTAAATCTGAGGTGAGGTAAGGTAAGTGAGGACGCATCTGTAAATAAAAAATATATTAAAAAAACACTGGAAAAAATGCAAAATTAGAAAGCACTGGTGAAGGTTCCACAAAAACAACTGGCAAAAATACAAATGTTTTGAACAATTCAAAAATATTGACACTCAATTTTAATAAAATAAAGTTTCTTGAATAATGTTTTTTTCCCATCTGAATAATAATATACTAATTGCCCCTTTTAATATATTTTCAATTCTTGTTTGGTTTTATCTTTTAAGGAATAAAGTAAAAAAAAATCTTACTATTTAATGTAACAACCAGAAAAAAAGCAGAATGTAAGAGTTAGTGAAGAGAGACAAGATGTTTGGAACATTATCTAGGCAGGTGGTTGAATACTGTACTTATTATGAGTCAGCGCAACCCCACTGATAAAGCTTCTTTGGTTCTGTGAGTGTGGAGAAATCAAATCTCCTAAGTGTTAATTGACACTTACATTAACGACTCCATATAAACATGCAGCCAGTGTAAGCTGATTAGGAAGGAAGGATAGTGTTTAGACCCCGGGTAGACAGTGCAGGAGATTTCTGATCTTTGTTCATTTTTATTGTGGGTTCTTCACACAAAAAAAACCCTGAACATATGGGGTCTTTCGTGACATGTCCTTATTTTATTTACCTGACTATATAATAGACATAATAGATTCTGGTCCACCTTGAAAATCTATGTCGAGCCTTGAAGCTTTATGCTCTTTCTTGGCTGACTCGAAAGTTTTCTTTTCTTATTTTTTTTTTACAATAAAATAACCATGGAAACCCGAGCCCTGGAATCATCGATGTCTTTGTTACCACCACTACTGCTGTGTACTCTATCTAGCTTAATGTATGCATATGCTATTTTCAAACTGTATCTTCTTCTTATTGCCATGTGCTTGGTTGGTATCTCTTCATGGACTTTTGCATCCAGAAGATTCTGGCTAAAAACATTAACTTTAATGTCACTTAACATCTGTTGTGCCCTCTACCCTCCCGAGTGAAATTGTCATTGCCAAGAATTTACTTTGAGGTAGGGTCTATCGGTGCATTCATGGCTCAAATGCATGTTTGTTTTTTTTTGTTTTTTAAAAAGTAAAGTGGGATGTTAAGCTCGTCAAGTTTGCTTACTCTTCGTTTCATGATGATGTTTAAGAAGGCGTTAGGTTTACTGTATATTAGGGTAATGTAAGTGGTTTTTAAAAGCCTCGCGCTCAGCTCCATTTTGCGTTCTGATATACAATTGTCGCTAAAAACCTTTTTAAGATACCACATATGGAGAGATAAAGAATATTTCTCTGTATGACGGTGGATTAAGCATGCTGATTAAATTCTTAAATTGGACCACTTTAGTCGGCTCCTCTCCTAATGGCAGCCTAGAGCTTTTCAATAAATGCTTAATATGAGGTGCACTCTACTGATATTTACACCCCCATTCATTCATGGACCCATGCCAAAGACAGATAAAACATGAAAGCTGTTCAAGGTGATGTGAAAAAAAAAGTTAAGGGAAGAAAAAGGTAGCAGGCTCATACTTAGAAGGAGGTATAGAAGCTTCAACATGCTTAAAGGCAAAGGATAATTTTTTTCTATGTTTGAATTTACTCATTTTGGGCTAAAAATATTTTTTTCAATTGGTCTTTATTAAAAATATTCAGCTGGTCTATCACAAAAGGTTAACTGTCTATCTGATGAATAGTGCTTTAATTTTCACTTTGTGCCGATCATCTAATAAACCTTATTTTTAAATTACTAAAAGGTATTTAAGTCACATTCTTATCAGTAAGATAAGTATGGAGCTATAATGAGTCTGTATAAGGTAAGAGTTAAGGAGCCATCAGCTGAGCTACCTGATGGAACAGAGTGAAAATTCTGAACCTGCTACTAGAGAAACTCAAAGCTGCACAGAGACAGGGGTTCAACATTTTTTAATAAAGACCAATTTGAAAAATGATTTAGCTCAAAATGAGTTCAATGCAATAATTTAAAAAAATGCCCCCAAAGGTGTACATAGCATTGAAATTTAACATAAATGATCATTTGTCCAACTGGTTTCCAGATTTTAAGTATTCCTGTAAATATGGTGTTCAATAGAGATGAATTAAAAAGTTCTACGTTTTAGTCATATCCCATTTTCAGATGATGAGGCATTAAAAGTCTGATTGGTAGGGGTCCAACCACTGGAAGTCACAAAAACAGAGGTATTACGTCTATTTGAGCGAACAGAATGGTGGTTGACCGTGCGCACTGCCATTATATTCATATAGCTACAGTAAGTATTGTACTTCTCTTCAGCAGTCTCATAGAGAAAAATGGAGTGACAGAGCACATTCTGAACCTCCGCTCCATTTATACACGGAAGCATAGTGTAACAGCGGCTGCTATGCACCGCTGTACCCCTGCTTACCGCTGCCGTTTTGGGCGTCGTGTCCAGCGGTGAGCTGCTGGTTGTACTTTCCATTCACCGCTGCAGTCCTTGAGCTCTGGCTGTGTAGTGCTGTTTCATGATGATCCGCTCCAGAGCTTCCATACTGCCCTGTATTACTCACTCCCTCTGGGCTGAAGCTGTTTTGATCATGTGACCATGCTAGGTCATGTGGGTTGGTCATGTGTCCTGATTGACCAACCCTGGACCTATTTAGTTTGCTCAGCCCTCTCCCAAGATGCCTCAGTGTCAAGGTCCTATCTTACATTTTGGTTATACCTGTTCCTGCTTGTGTTCCTGTGTTCTGAAAGGTGCCTTGTTATTCGACTCTGCTACCCGCTTGATCCTTGCCTGCCTGCATTGACCTTCCCGTTGCCGACCCGGATTGCCTGACTACGTACCTGTGCCGCCTGCCCTGACCCTTTGCCTGTCTGACTCTGCTTCTGCCTCATTCCTCGGTCCTGTTTTGCCTCTCCTGGATTCGACCCGGCCTGTTTACCACCGCTGTACTACAGGTACTTTCGCAGGTATCTCTTGGTCCCCCTGGACCAGCTGCCTTGTGCCCCGACCCTCCTCAGAAGGTAGCGACCTGGTGTTCCCCTTGGAAAGTCTATCCCCACCTTCAGGGGTAATTGTGAAGATTGAGGGGTTTTACTTAGACAACGCCCTTAGAGGAGGTAGGGCGCGAGGCACAGTGGGTCCACACCTGCTGATTCGTGACAGTACACTGAGGCCATGATTCCCGCTGGTCACCCCAAACCTGTCGTACAGGACCTGCTACATGAAGTCAGACGTCAGAGTGAACGCCAGGACGTCATGATGCAGTTCATGCAAACTGTCACTGCTCGTCTGGATGCCATCGCTTCTCCAGCTACTGCAGGGTCGCATGTCACTGCTTCCCTTGCAATGCCCATAACGGCAAATCCGGACTTGAGTGCCGCTGGCATGCAACTCCCTCTGCCATCACGCTACGGTGGAGATCCCAAAACCTGTTGTGGATTCCTAAACCAGTGCCTGATCCACTTTGAGTTGCATGGGCAGAGGTTTCCTACTGAGCGGTCCAAGGTTGCCTTCATTTTGTCCCTGCTGTCAGATGAGGCCCTTGCCTGGGCAAATCCTATTTGGGAACATGGAGGTCCTGAGACTACTAATCTGCAGACTTTTCTGGCTACCTTCAGGCTGGTCTTTGAGGAGCCCGGCCGCACGTCCTCCGCAGTGTCAGCTCTGCTACATCTTAAACAAGGTTCTTTGTCTGTGGGACAATATGCCATCCAGTTTCGTACTCTGGTCGCTGAACTCGCATGGAACAATGAGGCCCAATTGGCGGTATTTTGGGAGGGCCTTTCTGACCGGATTAAGGATGAATTAGCTGGTCGTGACCGTCCATCTACTCTGAATGACCTAATCACCTTAGCTGCAAGGATTGATATGCGTTTCAGGAAACGTTTTAAGGAGGTCGCAAGCACCAGAAGACCACCTCGTTTGGCTCCATCCTTCCAAAGGCCGGTTCTTCCACTAGTGTCCACCCCATCTGAAGAGCCCATGCAAATAGAGCGCCTTCGTTTGTCAGATCAGGAACGGTTACGCCGTAAAGCAGAGAACCTGTGTCTGTATTGTGGAGGCAAGGCTCACTTTGTCCATAATTGTCCGCAGTAGCCAGGAAACGCCAAAGTCTAGGATTAGTTGGAGAGATGATCCTAGACAAAGAAAAGTCCTCTCCGAAACTCTCTGTTCCGGTGACTCTATCTCACAAGGGAGTCACACTGTCTGTGTCAGCATTCTTGGATTCTAGGACAGCCGGTAACTTCATTTAGCAAGCTCTGATCCATCAGTACCAGCTCCCTACGGTTCGTCTTGAACGACCTCTGTCAGTTGCCTCCATAAATGGACTACCACTTCCTGAACCTGTACTTTTGGTTACTAAGCCCCTTAAGATGCAAATAGGGGTCCTGCACTCTGAGATGCTCTCCTTCTATGTGCTGCCGGAGTCTGTGAATCCAATTATCCTTGGCCTACCCTGGCTGCGTTTGCATTCTCCAGTTCTGGACTGGCTCTCAGGTCAGATTTTGCGTTGGGGATCATCCTGTCAGTCTGCCTGTTTATCTGTGGTTCGACCTGTTTCCTCACCTACTGTACCTGTTGACCTGCCTGGACTTCCACAACAATATGGCAGTTTTGCGGATGTCTTCAGTAAGAAAGAGGCAGAGACCCTGCCTCCTCATTGACCTTACGATTGTCCAGTTGACCTGCTGCCTGGTGCCACTCCTCCTCGAGGGCGAGTTTACCCACTCTCACTTCCTGAGACTCAAGCGATGTCTGAATACATCAAAGAGAACCTCGAAAGGGGGTTTGTCCGAAAATCTACTTCACCAGCCGGTGCTGTTTTCTTCTTTGTGCAGAAAAAAGATGGATCCTTATAGCCCTGTATCGACTATCGGGGTCTGAACAAGATCACAGTCAAGAACCGATACCCTCTACCGCTAATCTCTGAACTCTTTGACAGGATCCAGGGGGCTAAGGTCTTCACCAAATTAGACCTACGCGGTGCATACAATCTTGTCCGCATTCGAAAAGGCGTTGAGTGGAAGACTGCTTTCAACACTCATGATGGTCACTACGAGTACCTCGTCATGGCCTTCGCTCTATGCAATGCTCCCGCGGTATTCCAAGAGTTAGTAAACGACGTCTTCCGGGACATGCTCTATGTTTGTGTGATAGTGTATCTGGACGATATACTGATCTACTCACCTGATTTGGTCACCCATCGGAAGCATGTACGTTTAGTTTTGCAGCGGTTGAGAGAGAATCCACTCTATGCCAAGCTTGAGAAATGCATCTTTGAAAAATCCTCTTTACCGTTCCTCGGATACATCATATCGGATTCCGGGTTGCAGATGGATCCTGAAAAGTTGAATGCTGTATTAGACTGGCCACGCCCACAGGGTCTTCGTGCTATTCAGCGCTTCCTTGGGTTTGCAAACTTCTATCGCCAGTTCATCCCGAACTTTTCTTCACTTACGTCTCCGATCTCCGCCCTTACTAAGAAAGGGATGAATGCCAGAGTCTGGACTCCTGAGGCTGAAGCCGCCTTTGTCCAGTTAAAAAAGGCCTTTGCTTCTGCACCTGTTCTGCATCATCCCGATGTGTCCTGCCAATTCTTTTTAGAAGTGGATGCCTCCTCCATAGAAGCCGGTGCTGTTTGACTACAGAAAGCTTCCAAGGGCAAGATGTCTACTTGTGGATTTTTCTCCAAGCTCTTTACCCCTGCTGAGAGGAATTACTGTATTCGGGATAGAGAACTTCTGGCCATTAAACTTGCCTTGGAGGAATGGCGTTTTCTATTGGAAGGGACTCAACATCCTGTGATAATCTTCACTGACCACAAGAACCTTACGTATCTGCAGACTGCTCAGCGTCTGAATCCTCGCCAAGCCAGATGGGCACTCTTCTTCTCCCGCTTTGATTTTGAGCTGCACTTTCGCCCGGCCGAGAAGAACATCAAAGCTGATGCGCTGTCTCGGTCATTTGACTTCTCTGACCAGCAGGAGGAGCCCCAGTATATAGTCCATCCTGCCCACTTGATCACAGTGGCTCCTGTCCTGGTAAAAGACATTCCTCCTGGGAAGACTTTTGTGCCATCTGCTAAGAGAAAACGTGTACTTGCTTGGGGACACTTCTCCAAGCTGGCTGGTCATCCTGGGATACGCAAAACCACAGAACTTCTGTCTTACCACTACTGGTGGCCCACATTGTCTAAAGATGTGCGTGATTACGTGTCTGCCTGCACAATCTGTGCTCAAAATAAAGTCTCCAGGAACAAACCACCCGGGCTGTTGTTACCTCTTCCTGTTCCTGACGCCCCGTGGCAACACATTGCCATGGACTTTATTACAGATCTGCCTTCTTCTGCCGGATGTACAGTCATCTGGGTGGTAGTGGACCGGTTCTCCAAGATGGCACACTCCATTCCTTTGTCTGGTCTGCCTTCAGCTGCTGAACTTGCCAAATTGTTCATGAAACACATATTCCGCTTGCATGGTTTACCTTGCCATATTGTTTCCGATCGCGGAGTCCAGTTCACTTCTAAGCTCTGGAGAGCCCTGTGCCATTTACTCGAAATAGAGCTGGACTTCTCTTCAGGTTATCATCCACAGACCAATGGACAAGTTGAGCGGGTCAATCACATATTGGAGAACTATCTTCGGCATTTTGTTTCTGGTCAACACGACAACTGGGTTTAAATGCTTCCATGGGCTGAATTCTCCTATAACAACCACTCTAGTGAATCTACTGGATCCTCTCCATTCTTTTTTTACGCAGTGCAACCAAAAGGATGCATTACAGATATTAAGTACAAAGGCCTTAGAACAAAAAGTGTCCCAGCTGGCTGAGAGGGAGGTACGCTTATTTTGGACTGTAAATTCCCTGAGGTCCTACAGTGAGAGTGAACGTGTACCACGTGGACTACGGGTGTATAAGGACATCTCACAGTTTCAGGATGATAGCACATTTGTACAAATTTGGCAACAACTACACATGGACTTTTCATTACAGATTCTTAGAGTGGTTCTGAAAAGGAACGAGATCGAATATGCTACCCTATCAGAGGATTTAAAAAAAGCTAAAATGGAACTACAATCTCGCCTAAACGAAAGTCAAATGCAAATATTTAATAAGCGATTGGAAAAGAGACTTGTGGTGACTCAGGCTGAAACTAAAGAGAGAAAAAGGGATAAATTCCTAAGAGACAAACAGGATTATGACATGAATAAGGTTTTTGACTGGAACAAGAAGAAACCAAGACGTAATTACTTCGCACGTCGAAAACAGACCGACAATTGGACCACCGAATCAGACTCCAGTGTCTCTGACGAGACTAACAGCAGACCCAATAATGAAAACCCTTTAGACGGCGCATCCGAAGGGGAAGGCAACAGAAAAAACCAAAATCAGAACCGGAAATACGGTCGCAAGAGGAAGCAAGTCTCTTGGAGACGCTAGAACCCAGGGAGGCAATTGAGAAAATAGATAATGTTATCATTAATCTTACTGACCTTGAATTGACACCGGACTGCACCTCGGTCCTTAATAAAGGACTGGGGTTCAGTCTAGTGGAGCAATTCAATCCAGTTGCCTTCGAGGTGGACTTGTTTAAGTCTATCCGTAAACTTAATTTACGTAGGATGTTTGGTACAGAATCTAAGATAGAAAGAGTACGCAAAGAGGGCGAGATTCCAACCATCATAGGCCCTCTGGGTTTTAGCACCTCAGCTAATTTTTGTGAAACAGAACTGACCTGCCTTGAGTTATTGATGCAGGAAGATGCACCCCAGATGGGTGACCAGGTGGAGGATGTGTATACGGTACAGGATTTCACTGGGGGGATTAAATCCATCTTTTGTCCACCCTTGCCTGCCGGTAGCAGCCTTGAGCTCTTCCAGCACCAGGTGCTGAGGGAAATCAAGGCTCTTATCTACCAGACCTCACCACCTAATCTCACCAGGGGTGAGTCTGGGGCTTTACGTTGGTTGAGGTCTCGTGGTGATATTATTGTGAAACCGGCCGACAAGGGTGGAAATGTGGTACTTATGACAAGAGACTATTATGTCTCCGAGGCGATGAGACAGTTGGGGGACAATGCAGTGTATGAAAGATTAAGCTGTGATCCGACTAATAAAATCTGTTCTAATTTGCAGAGTTTACTACGGAGATATGTGGAACTGGATGTTCTCTCCAAAAGGTCCGCTGAGAGACTGCTGCCGGTGTCCCCATCTAAACCATCCTGGTATTTCTTACCTAAGATACATAAGAGTATTGACTCTCCTCCAGGGCGCCCTATTGTGGCGGGTATTGGCTCGGTCACCGAACCCCTCTCTGAGTACTTAGATTGGTTATTAAGACCTCTACTGAAAGATGTCCCGTCCTATTTGAGGGACACAAATGACTTCCTTCTGTCTCTGAAATCTTTTCATTGGCAGAAGGGATATCATTTGGTCTCTCTAGATGTAGAGAGTTTGTATACTCGTATCCCACATAACATGGGGGTAGCTTCCATTAGGGAGGTATTGATGAGGACTAACAAAAGTCAAAATTTTGTGAACTTTGTAGAGGAAGCTCTTTCGTTCATTTTAACCAATAATACATTCAGATTTGGGGATCGGTGGTTTAGACAAAAACATGGTACGGCGATGGGGACACCGGTAGCATGTACTTTCGCGAACATTTTCTTGGCCTGCTTTGAGGACAGATACATTTATGCTTTGAGGAATCCTTTTCTACAGTATATCCAACTATATTCACGCTACATAGACGATATATTTATTATATGGTCAGGTACAGAATCCCAGTTCAGTGATTTTGTGCACTATCTAAATGAGCACAACGAAATGAACATGAAGTTTACACACATTTTTGGGGGGCAGGAACTTGAGTTTTTAGATGTGGCTGTTGTGGTGCGAGGAGACAGTGTGGTCACCAGGGGCTACAGGAAGCCCACGGCGACCAACTCTCTCCTCCACTACAACAGCTTCCATCCCCAGCATGTAAAAAGGGCAGTGCCTCTTGGTCAATTCATACGCCTTAGGAGAATTAATAGTCATCAGGAGGACTATATGATCCAAGCTATGGAATTAAAGGAGAGACTAATAAAGAGAGGCTATCCCATGGAGGTGCTGCACCGAGCTATGATGGAGGCAGCGAGCTTTTCACAGGATGACCTACTCTCACAGAAGTATAGGGTAGAAAAATCAAAAAAGAGACAGAAGAGGTTTGTTTTCTCTTTTAAGTATAGCCCCATGGCCGATACTATACGCAAAGTTATATGTAATAATTGGGAGATGCTGAGCAGAGATGAATCCCTGGGTGATATTGTGCACCATAAGCCCATCATCGCCTTTAGGCGAAGTCACACTCTGAGGGATAAGTTGGTTCGAAGTAGGTACCAGGAAAAAAGGTCAGGAACTTGGTTAAGGGATTTGATTCCACAAGGGAATCATAAGTGTGGAAATTGCTCCTTCTGCAGATTTAATGTCCAACGAAGTCTGTTGAATTTCGGGGGTATACAACACAAAGTTAATCAACTCATTACATGTAGGAGCAAATTTGTGGTATACCTGCTCATGTGTCCCTGCGGTCGCTTCTACATTGGGAAGACGATTAGACCCCTCTATGAGAGGATTAGAGAACATTTTAACTCTATAGGCACGGGCAAAGGTTGCCGTCGTGTCATTAAACATATTAAAGAATCCCATGGAGGCGACCCCAGGGTCTTATCATTTGCAGGTATAGAAACAGTACCACCCCTGTCCAGAGGGGGCGATAGACATTCAGTACTACTACAAAGGGAAGCCAGTTGGATCATTGAAACAAATGCCACGGGCCCATTGGGCCTAAATGAAAAAAATGATTTAAGTACTTTTCTGTAAACATCCTTAAGGTGAATAATATGGATGTTGTAAGTTGGTTTTATATTATGTATTACTATAGCGACAGGCTGCATCTGCGCATGCTAGCTGGGTCGCAATGTAGAGTTTAAAAGGTCATGCGATTACGTCATGACGTTGAGAGGCCTGAGGAAGCGTATCCACGCGAAACGGCCGTCGCCGCTTGTTGGTGCCTGCTGAGGCGTTCTGTACCCCTGCCGTTACATGTTCCGTTGAGAATAAAGAGAACCTTGGATATCATTCGGTGAGTGCCGTCCTTTTCTATATTTCGTTTTTTCCTCTCCATTCTTTGTCGTGTTTGGACAACACCCTCGTACTCCTCTCCCTGTTCCAGCATCTTCTGGGGTACCTGCTGCAGATTCTTCATTTAGAGATTTCTTGAAGATTTGGTGTGACACCAAGGTCTGCATCAATAAAGCGGTGACTCGCATGAAGATTAATGCAGACAAAAGAAGACGGAAACCGCCTCACTTCTCGTCTGGAGATAAGGTGTGGCTCTCTTCAAAAAATATTCGCCTAAAGTTTCCCAGTTTCAAGTTTGCTCCTTGGACCCTTTGAAGTTTTGAGGAGGATCAACAAAGTGACATACAAGTTAAGTCTGCCCTCCTCTCTGCGCATTCCTAAAGCCTTCCATGTATCCCTACTTAAGCCGGTGGTTCTTAATCGCTTCTCGACGGCTCCTTCTACTCGTACTCCGGTGTCCGGAGATTCTGACAAGGTCTTTGAGGTCAAGGACATCCTTGACATCAAGAAGCGCGGCAAGAAGACTTATTATCTTGAGAACTGGAATGGCTTTGGTCCTAAAGAAAGATCGTGGTAACAAGAGGAGAACATTCATGCCCCCAATCTGATAAAAAGGTTTTTGTCTCGCTGTGGCCTCAAGAAGAGGGGGCGTAAGGGGGGGGGGTACTGTAAAAGCGGCTGCTGTGCGCCGCTGTACCCCTGCTTACCGCTGCCGTTTTGGGCGTCGTGTCCAGCGGTGAGCTGCTGGTTGTACTTTCTATTCACCGCTGCAGTCCTGAGCTCTGGCTGTGTAGCGCTGTTGCATGATGATCCGCTCCAGAGCTTCCATACTGCCCTGTATTACTCACTCCCTCTAGGCTAAAGTTGTTTCGATCATGTGACCATGCTAGGTCATGTGGGTTGGTCATGTGTCCTGATTGACCAACCCTGGACCTATTTAGTTTGCTCAGCCCTCTCCCAAGATGCCTCAGTGTCAAAGTCCTATCTTGCATTTTGGTTATACCTGTTCCTGCTTGTGTTCCTGTGTTCTGACCCGTGCCTTGTTGTTCGACTCCACTACCCGCCTGATCCTTGCCTGCCTGCATTGACCTTCCCGTTGCTGACCCGGATTGCCTGACTACGTACTTGTTCCACCTGCCCTGACCCTTTGCCTGTCTAACTCTGCTTCTGCCTCATTCCTCGGTCCTGTTTTGCCTCTCCTGGATTCGACCCGGCCTGTTTACCACCGCTGTACTACAGGTACCTTCGCAGGTATCTCTTGGTCCCCCTGGACCAGCTGCCTCGTGTCCCGACCCTCCTCAGGAGGTAACGACCTGGTGTTCCCCTCGGAAAGTCTGTCCCCACCATCAGGGGTAATTGTGAAGATCGAGGGGTTTCACTTAGACAACGCCCTTAGAGGAGGTAGGGCGCGAGGCACAGTGGGTCCACACCTGCTGATTCGTGACACATAGGACCCCCATTTTTGTGATTGATTGAACACAAACAAGCAACCTCTTATCCCCTATGCTGTGGATAAAGGATACATTTAAATCTTGGCATAACCACTTTAAAGGGGTTGTTGTATGATTCATGTAAATAATGAAAATGAAACAACATATAGTACAGTCATGGCCAAAAGTTTTGAGAATGATACAAATATTAATTTTTACAAAGTCTACTGCTTCAGTTTTTATAATGGCAATTTGCATATACTCCAGAATGTTATAAAGAGTGATCAGCTTAACAGCAATTACTTGTAAAGTCAATATTTGCCTAGAAAATGAACTTTATCCCCCAAAATACATTTCAACATCATTGAAGCCCTGCCTTAAAAGGACCAGCTAACATCGTTTCAGTGATTGCTCCATTAACACAGGTGTGGGTGTTGATGAGGACAGGGCTGGAGATCAATCTGTCATGATTAAGTAAGAATGACACCACTGGACACTTTAATAGGAGGCTGGTGCTTGGCATCATTGTTTCTCTTCTGTTAACCATGGTTATCTCTAAAGAAACACGTGCAGTCATCATTGCACTGCACAAAAATGGCCTAACAGGGAAGAGTATCGCAGCTAGAAAGATTGCACCTCAGTCAACAATCTATCGCATCATCAAGAACTTCAAGGAGAGAGGTTCCATTGTTGCCAAAAAGGCTCCAGGGTGCCCAAGAAAGACCAGCAAGCGCCAGGACCGTCAGCTACGGGATCGGGCTACCAGCAGTGCAGAGCTTGCTCAGGAATGGCAGCAGGCAGGTGTGAGTGCATCTGCACGCACTGTGAGGCGGAGACTCTTGGAGCAAGGCCTGGTCTCAAGGAGGGCAGCAAAGAAGCCACTTCTCTCCAGAAAAAACTTCAGGGACAGACTGATATTCTGCAAAAGGTACAGGGAGTGGACTGCTGAGGACTGGGGTAAAGTCATTTTCTCTGATGAATCCCCTTTTCGATTGTTTGGGACATCTGGAAAACAGCTTATTAGGAGAAGACGAGGTAAGCGCTACCACCAGTCTTGTCTCATGCCAACTGTAAAGCATCCTGAAACCATTCATGTGTGGGGTTGCTTCTCAGCCAAGGGAATTGGCTCTCTCACAGTCTTGCCTAAAAACACAGCCATGAATAAAGAATGGTACCAGAATGTCCTCCGAGAGCAACTTCTCCCAACCGTCCAAGAGCAGTTTGGCGATCAACAATGTCTTTTCCAGCATGATGGAGCACCTTGCCATAAAGCAAAGGTGATAACTAAATGGCTCAGGGAACAAAACATAGAGATTTGGGGTCCATGACCTGGAAACTCGCCAGATCTTAATCCCATTGAGAACTTGTGGTCAATCATCAAGAGACGGGTGGACAAACAAAAACCTACAAATTCTGACAAAATGCAAGCATTGATTGTGCAAGAATGGACTGCTATCAGTCAGGATTTGGTCCAGAAGTTGATTGAGAGCATGCCAGGGAGAATTGCAGAGGACCTGAAGAAGAAGGGTCAACGCTGCAAATATTGACTTGCTGCATTAACTCATTCTAACTGTCAATATAAGCTTTTGTTACTCATAATATGATTGCAATTATATTTCTGTATGTGATAAAAACATCTGACAAACACACATAAAAACCAGAGGGCAGCAGATCATGTGAAAATATAATATTTGTGTCATTCTCAAAACTTTTGGCCATGACTGCACATGACAACCTCTTTCTAACAAAGCTAGAACCAACCCTGTACCTCACATGGATCCAGAGATCTTCCCATTTAATGCTTCGATTGCTCTGCTAGATTTATTAGAAGCCTGCAACTCAGAGGGTCTGTCCTTGGGCTCATTCTTCCCCTTCCTTTCTGATGCTGCTCTCTCCCTGTAACTGTCACAGATTCTAACAGTAAATGTATCTGGTGGCAGTTGAAAGATGTAAATAATCATGTGTGACCACTCAGCGAGGTGGACAGAGAAATAAGGTAAAGAACAAATAGTAGGTGGAGCTTCACAGAAACATTTTATTGAATAACTCAGTGGCTGTACTACATTTTTAACTAAATCAAATTACAAAGGTATTCATACAGATGAATTGAAAAACCTACAGATGTAGCAGCACTAGCGATCACAGGAGAATATGCTATGCATTGTACGCTAATGCGCACACATTTGTATGCTAATGCTACCCATTGTTCGCTAATGCGTACAAATTCACCTAATTAGCGTACTTTTACTGCAAGTGAAAGTAGTGAAAGAGGAGAAGTTGTGATTCGTTAGCAACGCTATGCGAAAACAGTGATCACTAGCGCTGATACATCTGTAGCATATTTTTTTGTGGGACCACCCTTTAATTTTCCAGATCCTAGGTAGGTGTCAAAAGTCTGCTCTGAATACAGTAAGAGTACAACCATAGAAAATCTGTAACCACTGACACCATAATGTAAACCAAGCATATAAAAAAGCATTGGCATTTGTCAAAATAAGCTATTTTCATTTGTATTGGACTATAGGGCCCAATGTTAGTTTTATTGATCAGTAAATTACATGTCACATTTTGTCAGAACCTCATTTTGTACCATCAGAAGTTGAAGGCTGCAAAATTGACGGAAGTAATATTGAATGTCTCTCAAACATCCCAGTTATACACAAACACATGGAGGATGAAATGTGTTAAAAAATGAAACATACTGTATTTATGATAGCAAGACCAATTTGGAAGAATTTCAAGCCAATATAAGAACTTATCATGTGGCTTCTGACCATCTGCTGACCACAGGCACTTTCACTGAAAAGTTCTCCATTCCTCTTCAACTCTTCTTACATGGGAGGAGGACCATGGGACTCTCGTCACCATGTTCTAGGGGAGTTGCAGCAGAGGGGAGACTATCCTTCATACTTTTATCATTTATACTGTGAATAGTTGATAGATGTTGGTAAACCCCTTTAATAACTCAAATCCTATAAAGTTCCATTTAAAGGTCAAACACATTGTATGATCTTCGGGCAGCAGGTCATAGAGGAAGAGTAGCTGAGCAGATTAATATATTGTTTTGTGGGGAAAAATTCAGTGTTACTGTACCTGTATGTCATTCATATAAATCCCTGCTCTTTCTATGTCTTCCAAGATAGCTGTCAATCAGCTAGTTTCACTTCCACACCCCCCACAAAACCCTTATCGAAAACCTTTTGCATTCTACACAAAGCATCTACCAAGTGACACCCTCTACCCTACCCAAAAAGTCCTGTCACCTACTGTCTTCCTCCAGCTTCTCCATAGAGCCCATATCTGCCACCATTGCCTCCCATCGAGCCTCAGTCACAAATCATCTCCCCATTTTCCCCAGCAAAGAGCCTGTTTTTATTCATTTTTTCTCTTTCTATGCTTAGGAGTCCAGTGGGATTGAAAGTATTTCCTGTAGGTCTGTAAATACGGCAATAACTATCAATCGCCTAGTTTCTCTCCCATAAAGCCCTTGCCTACAAAGTTTGCTCCCCCTATACAAAGCCTCTACCAAGTGCCACCCTCTACCTTACCCAAAAATCCCTGTCACCTACTGTCTTCCTCCAGCTTCTCCATAGAGCCCATATCTGCCACCATTGCCTCCCATCGAGCCTCAGTCACAAATTGTCTCCCCATTTTCCCCCAACAAAGAGCCTGTTTTTATTCATTTTTTTATCTTTCTATGCTTAGGAGTCCAGTGGATGGTCCCCCTTAGGGATTAATAGTCTTCCCTGTAGGTCTGTGAATACAGTGATAACTATCGATCTCCTACTGTAGTTTCTCTCCCATAGAGCCCTTGCGTACAACTATTTGCTCCCCCTACATAAAGTCTTTACTAAGTGTCACCCTTCACTCCACTCACAAAGACCTTGCCACCTACAGTCTCCCTCTAACCTCTCCACAAAGCCCAATTCTACCACTAGTGACCCTCCTCCGCCACAAATTGTCTCCCACCCGCCTTTTTCCTATGTAGAGTCCATGGTGAACTGTGTGTGTGTCCTTCCCCCACACATCTTTTGTCACTGTTCCTGCCCTCCTTACTCCTCTATCAGTAATTGAAGAAATTAAGAGGCCCACAACTTCCTGATGGCAGCACTGGCAGCATTCAATTCTCTAAAATGATCACGTAAAGCTAATACAGACATGGCAAGAGACATTTGCGTTGACATATACCGTAATAGTAATATAATTGCTACTACCAATAATAGTAAGAATATCTTGGTAAGTAATAACCTGCACAGAAGGCTGATGCCCTAGTTTTGTGAGACGCTCATCCTAGTTACTTTGATTCATCCTTTCGAACATCAGTTTTTTCTGTTTCCAAACAGGTGATGTGAGAATTGCTTCCATGACTTGACGTACATTGTCCCAATTTGTAATCTAGTGGGATTTCTATACGCCTACAGACTATCAGTGCCTGTTCTACAAGCGCACATACAATATAAACACGTATGACATGACTCTTATGCTCAACACATCCCATTACATTTTCTGATATAAGCAAAGAGAAAACGGAATAGATCCACAGAGGAAATGCAGCTATTATTTTCTATATCAACGTGGTCTCATAAATACATCCTTTAGTGTAGGTAATACTGGGCTAAATAATAAAGCAGAATAAAGCATTACTGATCTATAGAAACGTAGCAAGCATTAAACTTTTTAGTAAGTATATATTGTATTAGTGTGAACTGGTTATATAACTGCTAACTGCAATACCATGCCTGACCATACGGAGTGCTGTTAAGGAAAATATATGTTCATGCCTCGCACAAAGCACCACTCATGCTCTGTTGCACCACCTAGAAGTAGAAAAATGTATATCCAATAAATAATTCTGCACCTGTATCACTCACTGTACAAACAAGTGCATGCTTAGCACGTGATAGTCATGTGATGAGACAACCTCTTCTTTAAATGAAGTTAATGTAGCATTCAATGATTGTCACAGATCTCTAACCCATAGTGATCATCACCAGTCATTACTGGGGAAGACATGTCCAGGCATACACTTCCTGCTGGGAAAAAGTAGCATTATATGATGGTATTTCAAGTGAATAGCCAACAATCTAATACATGGACACACTGAGTCTGACAGAGCAGGAGACACTCCTATAGAGCCGCTCTCCATTCTGGAACATACAAAAGTCCTAAGAGGACATACTGTATTAAGAGGACATACTAAGAGGACATATTGACGAGGGTTCTTTTTTTGTGAGACAACCACTTCAAAAATCATATTGCAATCTCATATGTTATCACATATGAAAATCCTCATATTAAGGGCCCATTCACACCACCATATTTTTCTATCTGCATCCGTTGAGGATGGGATGTGGACCCATTCATTTCAATGGGACTGCAAAAGATGCGGACAGCACACGGTTAGCTGTCTTCATCTTCACTTCCGTTCCGTGGCCCCACAAAAAAGATGTCCTATTCTTGTCTATATTTTTAGATAAGAATAGACATTTCTATCACGAACAAGGACGTTCCGATCATCAAAATGCAGAACACACACGACCAGAATCAGTGTTTTGTGGATCTGCAATTTGAGGTCTGCAAAAATGGATAGGGTCGTATGAATAAGCCCCAAATCTTTTTTTTATTTTTATTTTTATTTTTATTTTTTGCATTCCTACCAATAAGAGAAGATTTCTGGTGATGCTTGTGAGATATCAATCAATCTGTAACCTTACAAATAAGTCCAATATTTTAAAAATGAGCAACACAAATGGAGCCTCTATGAGAAAAAAGCTTATTTCATGCCCAACAAGGTCCCACATATTATGTTCCTGCAGGAAGTAATGGTAGCAGAGATGTTCATGTTCTTGTAATGCAACATTTTGGAAGTGAATACTGATGTAGACATTACCAACAATCACCGGATTTGTTCTCCAGAGTTCAGACAAGGATACAATACACACCATGCATATAGAAGTTTCTATGTACACATTTATGCAAGCCTTCAAATCATTTCTCAAACCCCTAGAGATATCATCTCAGAAAACACAACATAGTTCTCTAAATAATCTCATTTTGAGGCCTAACTATTCTTGTAAGAATGGGCACAGATACCCAGAGGACCCATGTTTAACCTTTAAAGTAGCTTTAGATGGTGATGCCACCATGAGGCATATATACTTCTGAGATATGGAGAAATCTACACGAAGAGATGAGAGAATCAGTTCTAAATGAATCAGAATCAACACAAATGTTATAGAAATTTGAGGTGGATCCAACTGTTAAAGGGAGAAAAAGGGTATGTCATAAAGTAAGTCAACCCCAAATGTTCAGGTCAATTGAAGCACTTTTAATTCAGGTAGTATCGATTTGGACCCAAATTGAATCATTTGACCGATTCGGCCACTTTATTTTGTGATTTGCACATTTTGTGCTAGTAAATATACTTCCAACCCTATATCCTTTGTATGTCTCAGGCCTCATGCACACGTTCCGTCTGCACCCGTTCCGTTTTTACGGTCCGTTTTTTTCAATCCGTTTTTTATCCGTTTTGCATCCGTTAAAACGGCCTGCCATCCGTTTAAACAGATCCGTTTTTCATCCGTTTTCCATCCGTTTAAACGGATCCGTTTTTTAAAAATTTAGGTTGTTTCTGTGTCTCCAAGCAACCTATCCGTGAAAACGGATGGAAAACGGATACATACCCGTTTCCATCCATTTTCACGGACGCTCCTATAGAGTTCAATGGAGCCATCCGTCACGTTTAAAAGGATTAAAATGGGACATGCACCAGTGAAAAAGGATCTGAAAAACGGAACGGACAGGCATCCGTGAAAAAACGGATGCCTGTCCGTCGCCCATACAAGTGAATGGGTCCGTTTTTTCTATCCTTTTTTCAGGATCCTGAAAAAAGGATAGAAAGCGGAACGTGTGCATGAGGCCTCACCCCTTAAATGTATATAATTGTTTGTGGCTGTGATGGCAATTTTGTCATGAAGGCAACAGGAGACCATAATTTACCAAGCAAGGCAGGATGGATTTTGAGGAAGGCACCAAGTATTTTGAACAAACATTGGCAATTTATAGTCAAATTTTCAGTTTGTAGGGCATCTTTAAATTGGACTTGTCTTGTAGTTTGGGACCACTGGACCACCACCATGCCTAATGTAGTGGTCCAGCACTCTTGTCCATTCAGATTGAGCACATGCACATACTTTGCTGCCCATACGCTGCACATAAAGCATATACTTTCCTTGGTTTTGTATGCACAGTGCACATGCAACTGATGCTCCTAGAGAAGAGTCTTCTCCCAGTAAGTTTTAATTTTATTTATTTTCTTTTGTGGGGATGTGGGGATGAAGGGGTTAGGGACCCTAAACCGCAGCATCATAACGTCATGCTGGTGCTTTAGTGGCCTCAATCCTGGTGAGAGCTTTCATTAAGAAATATTGTTCTAACTGATACCACTAGAGGGAGCTTAGAGCTCAACTATATACTGTTTAACTCAAGATCAGAATGTGATATGTATTGTTAGCTTTTTACATTGATTTGCTTCTTAACCACTTCAGGTCTGCCCATTGACTATAAACGTCCTTCAGCTTTGCCCCCTGTGTGCAGCATCTGTACATAGAAGCTCCATGACTCAGCTGCCTCCTGACAGCCAAGAACATGGAGCTTTAACCTGAGACCTTTTTTCCTGGTCTCCAGGCTTTTGATCACTCTGACAAGCTGTCAAAGCAATCACAAATGCTTGTACTATCTCACTCTCATTACTGCCGGTCACAGAGCATTTTACAACTACATATTGGGTGTTTTTGCAAACTTCAGAATCAGGAAAATAAATATTCAGGTTTGATTTGCAGTTTACCCTTGCTATCTTATGGGAAAAATGAATTAAAAATTGAAAATCTGCGAAAAAATATATATATATTTTAAATTTCACCTTCCTTCTGTTTTAATTCTTGTGGGAAATCTAAAGGGTTAACAAACTTTGTAAAATCGGTTTTGATTACATTGGGGGCTGTAGTTTCTAAAATATGTTCATTTATGGGAGGTTTCTATTATTTAAGCCCCTCAAAGTCACTTTAGAACTGCAAAGGTCCTTTAAAATTAACTATTGGAAATTTTCATGAAAATCTTAAAAATTACATCTAAAATTTGAAGCCTTCTAACGTCCTAAAAAAATAAAATTACATTTCCAAAATTATGCCAACATAAAGTGGACATATGGTGAATGTTCATTAATAACAATTTTATTAGATATCCCTATGCAACTTAAAAGCAGAGAAATTCATATTTAAAAAATTGTGATTTTTTTTTTCAAAATTTTCAGTAAATTTTGATTTTTTATAAATAAAGGTAAAACATTTTGACTCAAATTTACCATTAACATGAAGTACAATGTGTCATGAGAAAACAATCTCTGAATGGCTTGGATAAGTAAAAGCGTTTCAAAGTTATTACCACATGAAGTGACACATGTCAGATTTGCAAAATTAGGCCTGGTGATAACCTGTGAATAATCATAGCTAGATTTTCCTTCATTCGTTTGAACGAGAGCTGAGCTACAGTACCTCTGTGCGTCCACTACACTATGTACGTTTGGCTCCATGGCTCCCCTAAAAATTTGATCGGTGATGGTGCTGGGTGCTGGACCGCCACTAATTCGATATTGTTGGCCTATCCTGAGGATAGGTCATCAATAGCTGTAGCACAGGCACTTTAAGAACCAGTGTACACAACATTGGTCTTTATGATTCTCCACCTTCATGTATGTCTACAGACTCATATTTGTTACAGACTGATTAAAATTCAGAGTATTTGCAGTTATTCCATGTTTCCAGTCACATATTAAGTCCCTCATTTACACTTCCACTAAATGCTTTTGGTAGTAACCTCTAAAAACAAGCGATAAATTCTGTCGGTCGCAGACGTCTGAAGGTGATTTATCCATCATTTTTCCATTTGACTCTATAAATAATTTCCATATGAAGCGAAAGGCAATGGTTTCCATGATATTACTTACAGCCAACCCCTGAACCAGAACTTAGAACTTGGTAATGAAGATTATGTATTTGTGTGATGAAATACGATCAGTTTACTAGGATGTTCTGTGATTAACTTATGTGTACCATAGTAGTAAATAACGGAAGTAAAACGTTCCATTAAGCTACATCCTGCCTTTTCTGGAACCTTAAATCATAAACTTTCATATTTGATATTCCTAGAAGGATACAAAATAAATAGCCATAAATTACAATGTATCACGATTCGCCAGACATGACTAAATGATGGGCAGCTAAAGCTAAACTACTGGGGAATTATCATGTTCTAGCAGGGTCCTACTGACCGCTAGAACATCTCAGGCAAACAAACACGAGGAAAAGAATCTGAAAAGGCAAGGACCAACACAAATTCTATATATACAGTGAACAGACATGGACGGAAACTGGATTAGCAGGTATGGGACCTGTGGCAGGTAATACCACTGGACCAAGTGCACCAGATTGACATGGAGCAAAACCCAGAGGGCAGAGACTCTGTGAGCCCTGTTCTTCACAGAGCTCCTGATTTTGGGGGTAGGGGTTGAACTTAACTTAGGGCTCAGTGGTCCCATCTACAGGATGGTCCCAGTGTACTTGGCCACTTACCTGCAGAGACTAATGGTGCAAGCACCAACAGTCCACATGAAACAAGGACTGAAACCCAGGCTTATGTACTGGAACTCAAACATAACCACACACAAGCAGCTGCATAGACCCCATTCACAATAGATGCATGGCGGTCCCAGGCAGAGGTGCCCATACAGACAGACAAGATGTCCTTCTTTTGGAGAACCCAGAAGCCCTCTCAACAAAGGCGTAGACATGGACTAGCAGATGCCTGTTCCCCATGCGGAGTTAGTCCATGGCTAAACAGACATATATGCACACAAGCAGCTGCATGGAATCCATGCAGAATAGATGCTTGGCGGTCACAGGCAGAGCTGCCCATACAGGCAGACAAGATGTCCTCCCTTCGGAGAACCCAGAAGCCCTCTCACCAAAGGCATAGACACAGACTAGCAGATGCCAATTCCCCATGCGGAGGTAGTCCAAGTCCAAGGCAAAGAAGTACTGAACTCATGTAGAACAACATATGGTGGTCACAGACAAGACACAGGACCAGATAAGCAGATGTCTGGATCCCATGCAGAATGGCACATGGCGGTCAAAGGCAGAGCTGCACAGACAGGCAGAAGCCTATGGAATGACACATGGTGGTCACAGACCAGACACTGAACCAGACAAGATGACCTTAATGTCTTACTAGGCGGCCACACAGACAGGGCAGATGGAATAACCCAGGTTAGGTGCATAGCTCCTGCACCCAGCAAGGCTAGAGCCAGACTCCCCCAGGCTCACAGCTAACAGAAATATATAGCACTTAGCTACCACACCAAGACCAAGACATTAACCCCATGAAATCCAGGAGACAGAGAGGGGAAAGCATACACATTGAAAGTGCACACACAGGCTGCTGTTACTACACATCTCCCCTGGCAACCAGCCTGCATAGAATCCACTGTAGCCAGTATGCCAAAGCACACGGCAACCCATGTCACAGTGACCACACTGTGACTGGAATTCTGGGAAATGGAGGCAGAAGTTTAAGTATGTTATATATCAATGGTACTTCTCAAGAAGCCCTTGAAGACAAATTCCCTCTCCCCTAGGGCAGTAATGGCTCCAGCTGTCGTGAAACTACGACTCTCATAATGCGCCATTCATTTTTATGGAGTTTTGAGAACAGCCAAGCAAGTGCAGTTCTTGGAAATCATGGTTTTACCACAGCTGGAGTGCCGGAGGTTAGCCATCACAGCCCTAGGACTGTGATGGCATCAGTGACGAGATGGTCAATAGTTCATTTGTGAAGATGTCCGTTAAAAATCCGTGTTTGGTCCATATGTCCATTATTTGCCCTTTTTGGTATTCCACGGACATTGCTAGGATGAAAATTAATTTCCATAGCATCTCCTAGAAATGATCCATGAAAAGCATGGACCAAACATGGGTGTTGTGTCTGGTTTTCAAGGACCCGTAGACTATAAGGGGTTATGGCCACATGATCTGGTTTCATAATGCAGTTTTAGGAGCCAAAATCAGGAGTGATCATAAAATGAAATTATAAAGGACAGGTAAGACTTCTCCTCTTTTTCCAATTCACCCCTGTTTTTGGCTTCCCAATCCAGATCAGGCCATTCCCCTATGTACGCGATGGACCTGTAGTCAAGGACAAAATAGAGAACGCTTCCACAGGGTCACTATATACAGCAGAAAAACATTGATACAAACATTAAAATTAATGTGTGGGTGTATGTGTGGGTCTGAGACGTGTGAAAGAGCCATAAAGTGTAGGTGGACATTTGGAAAACCACAGGTGGCCATTAGGGAATTCTGTCCACATCAATCCCATCAGAATGTTTTGAACAGTATGAGCAGGATTCATGGAGTAAATGAGCATTGGGGTGTGATCACTCCAGAATATAAGTCCTTGAAAAATGAACCAAGCTGTCTGTGATACCAGAGAAAAAGCAATGCTCGGATCTGTTACCCTAGAATGGCTGTGCCGTAGCCGCAGAAGTATATGTTTAATATGCTGTTTGCATATTATTTTATCTGATTGCCTTGTTATAATGATATGCCGTTAACACTAGAAGCTGAGTTACATTTAATCAAGTCTACTGATGTTCCTGTTTTATTTCCCTGCAGTGTCCTGATTCTGCATGCAAACAAGATCTGCTCGCCTACCTTCAACGGATCGCACTCTACTGCCACCAGCTCAATATCTGCAGCAAGGTGAAAGCCGAAGTGCAGAACCTGGGAGGCGAACTCATTGTTTCAGGGGTGAGTTACTGACTATATTCTCTTTTCAATAGTCTAAGAATCATTTGCAGTATAAACTGTTGTGCAGAGGTAGCAGGCATCACATAATCATCTAAAAATATTAACTGCTGCATTACACTCTTCTGCCACTAGGTGGAGCTTTAGAATATCACAGTATTAAGCCTAACTGATACAACCTTCTCCACCACATTGGTAAAGAGTATGTTTTCTCATAACAGCCCCCTATGTGGTTAGTGGTGGTATTGGAAGTGAAATATTTTTAATAGATGTCATGCCAAATATTACCGTTTTCAAATTCATGCTTTATGGGGAGAGAACTTTTTTGAATAATATATCTCAAACCAGACAGTATATATTATACCTGTACTGAGATTATGGCAGCTACTTGCCATGCCATTGGGCATATGTTCTTATTTTTCAGACTTTTTTATAATGTGTAGAATTGAGCATTCTTCAAATGGGCATCTTATCAAAGAGAAATTAAAGGGGCATTCCCATCTGAGACATTGATAACATATCACTAGAATATGACAAAAATGTCATAGGTATAGGACACACATCTGGTGCTCACTCCTATCTCCAGAAAGAGACCCCCAAAGTGTTCAGAGAGCAGATATGCCTCTGCATCCACCCTCCGTTCACCGCTATAGGAATTCTATAGTGTTGAATGGACAGGTAGCTGTGCTTGCATGCTACACTTTCCATACACCACTATGCGACTTTCGAAAATAAGTTGGGCTCACTTAGCTATTTTCGGAACTCCCATATCTATAAATGAAAAGCATGATGCACATGTGTGGCATGCTATCCTTTACTTCGGGGGCCCCATTCTCTAGATAGAAACCCATACCTATCTAACTTTGATGGCATGACCTAGCAATGTGCCATCAATGTCCTAGATGGATCAATCCCTTTAAAGTGAATGTCTACCTATTAACAGCTTGTTATTCTTAGGTCTAGCATTCAACAGCGAGTGGTCAATTTTTCTGATACAGATTTTCAAATTCTCTGCATAGACAAAGGGTTAAATTATAAAATTCAGGCTTCGGCCACCACTAGGGGGAGCTCAAAAGTCTTTAGTAATCTTCAAACTGTGCTCTGGCCGGAGGAAAAGTACAATGGTGTTTTACCTGAGTGTAGCTCAGGCATGAGCATGAATGCCGGGTGGGCTACCTGTAATGAGCAACAGGTTTTCTGTGCAATGAAAGCCCAATTTAATATTATGACTTTGTAAAAATGGAAAGAAAATGTTTTCAATTTTTAGGGAAAAAAATGATGTGAAATGAAAGGTGTTTTCATCAGGATAGGTCATTAATTTCAGATTGTGGGGTCTGACATATAGCACCCCCACCAATCAGCCTCCAGAGCCCACTACCTATACTGTGGTTGGAGCTGGGCACAGAAGGCTCAATTCACTGCACATGTTGTGGTACTGCAGCTGCACTCCCATTCAAGTAAACTGGAGTGGAGCTGCAGTATGCCAGCACAAAAAAAAAAAAAAGACTGTGGATGAAACCTTCTGTCCACTGTGTAGTGCTTGGCTGCTGCCCAAAACTGCTGAACACCAGAGGGGAGAGGTTTTGGCCGTCTAACAATCTGATATTGATGACCTATCCTGAGGACAGGTCAAGAATATCTAAGCCCCGGAAAACTCTTACTTTCTTTTGAATTTGGTTAAAAGGGTTGTGCACTTTTATCAAACACTCCTTGGGTAGACCTGTGGAGAAGCATACTTACAGTGCCTTGTGAAAGTATTAGGCCCCCTGGAACTTTATAACCTTTTGTCACATTTCAGGCTTCAAACAAAAAGATATAACATTTTAAATTTTTGGTGAAGAATCAACAACAAGTGGGTCACAATTGTGAAGTGGAACGAAATTTATTGGATCATTTAAACTTTTTTGTAATAATAAAACTTAAAAGTGGGGTGTGCAAAATTATTCGTCCCCCTTGTACTAATACTTTGTTGCGCCACCTTTTGCTGCGATTACAGCTGCGGTTTCTTGGGGTATGTCTCTATCAGTTTTGCACATCTAGAGACTGAAATTCTTGCTCACTCTTCCATGCAAAACAGCTCGAACTCTTTGAGGTTGGATGGAGAGCGTTTGTTAACAGCAGTTTTCAGCTCTTTCCACATAATCTCAATTGGATTCAGGTCTGGACTTTGACTTGGCCATTCTAAGACCTGGATACGTTTATTTTTGAACCATTCTATTGTAGATTTTGCTTTATGTTTGGGATCATTGTCTTGTTGGAAGATAAATCTCCGTCCTAGTCTCAGGTCTTTTGCAGACTCCAACAGTTTTTCATCCAGAATGGTCCTGTATTCTTCTCCATCCATCTTCTCATCAATTTTAACCATCTTCCCTGTCTCTGCTGATGAAAAGCAGGCCCAAACCATGATGCTGCCACCACCATGTTTGACAGTGGGGATGGTGTGTTCAGGGGGATGAGCTGTGTTGCTTTTAGGCCAAACATATCGTTTTGCATTCTTTCCAAAAAGTTTGATTTTGGTTTCATCTGACCAGAGCACCTTCTTCCACATGTTTGGTGTGTCTCCCAGGTGGGTTGTGGCAAACTGTAAACCAGACTTTTTATGGATATCTTTGAGAAATGGCTTTCTTCTTGCCACTCTTCCATAAAGGCCAGATTTGTGAAGTGTTGGACTGATTGTTGTCCTATGGACAGACTCTCCCACCTCAGCTGTAGATCTCTGCAGTTCATCCAGAGTGATCATGGGCCTCTTGGCTGCATCTCTGATCAGTCTTCTCCTTGTTTGAGATGAAAGTTTAGAGGGACGGCCGGGTCTTGGTAGATTTGCAGTGGTCTGATACTCCTTCCATTTCAATATGACGCTTGCACAGTGCTCCTTGGGATGTTTAAAGCTTGGGAAATCTTTTGGTATCCAAATCCGGCTTTAAACTTCTCCACAACAGTATCACGGACCTGCCTGGTGTGTTCCTTGGTCTTCATGATGCAGAACCCTGAGACTATCACAGAGCAGCTGCATTTATACGGAGACTTGATTACACACAGGTGGATTCTATTTATCTTCATCAGTCATTTAGGACAACATTGGATCATTCAGAGATCCTCAAGGAACTTCTGGAGTGAGTTTTCTGAACTGAAAGTAAATGGGCCGAATAATTTTGCACGCCCAACTTTTCAGTTTTATTATTACAAAAAAAGTTTAAATGATCCAATAAATTTCGTTCCACTTCACAATTGTGACCCACTTGTTGTTGATTCTTCACCAAAAATTTTAAAATGTTATATCTTTTTGTTTGAAGCCTGAAATGTGGCAAAAGGTTGAAAAGTTCCAGGGTGCCGAATAGTTTCGCAAGGCACTGTACCTGCCTCCTGGTGCTGTCTTTCTGCTTCTTCTTCTGCTGATCCTCTGTGCTGCCATGAAGTAAAGTTTTGTTTTGACACTCCTGCAGCCAATCGCAGGTGACCAGTGTATTCTTGTATCATGTGGAATGGTCAAGTAATGCAAAATAGCCAGGCCACCACTGCGCCCACAATTGGCTTCAGCAGCGTGAAAATTACATCCTGGGGGTTCAGCGAAGTAGCTGAGGCTGGGGAGAGGAGCAGGGAGCTAGGGAAGCAGGTAAGTATTCTTTCTTTTACAGGCCTACTCAACAGGGCATTCTTCCAACTCCCCCGCCCCTTCCTTCCCAAGGTGCACAAAACCTTTAAAGACTCCAATTTTTTACTAAACAAATACAATACCATACAGGAACATGTATCTTACTTCTAGACAGGTGGTGATTCAGAACACAACCACTAGATGGCCACATAGAGACACTTATAACACAGACATCTTTTGACAGAGTATCACAATTTTACATTTTTTTCTTTTCAAAGTTGGTAATCTCCTGATCAGGATATGTTGAACCAAGATATAGAAAGTCACACCTGTATGTCTATGCAGAAGATTCAGAACTCAGAAAATTTGGGATCAATCTAAACTTTATAAACAAAAAATAGTGTTCAGAGGTCGACATTCACTTTAGGGCACAGCTAAGAGATCTGGTGCCATAAAAAAGATGCTGTTTTGTAAGAGAACAATTTTCTAAAGAAAATTTTAAGGCTAAATGTGAAGTAGTGTCCCTCAAATTCCAATCTCATGCCTAATCTGGCGTAAGGCTTGGAGAGGCATCACTGCATGTTGTTCTGTCCAGTTACAGAGGCAAGCAGATGATGCCTGGAAAGCTTTGTGCACAGATCCCATTGCAGCTAAGGCACAAAACTCTCTAGGCATCATCTGCTTGCCTCGACAGCTGCTTGATACTCTGTGGGCACCATAACCTTAGCAGATGTATTGCCCAGGGGGCACTCATCTCTCTACAGGCAGGAATTGGAGGACACTTTCCTCCATCCATATCCTCTGCTATGACCCTCACTGATCATAAGAATGAGGTTCTAAAGTCCCCAGTAGAATGGTGGGAATCTGGGAATCTGCACTTGACAGCTGAAAACATCTGTGTTGGTCCCATGTTCATATGTGCTTGCATTGCTGAGAAAATGTAGGTTGTAATATATGAAAATGAGCCTCTAGGAGCAACGGGGGCATTGTTATTACTCTAGAGGCTCTGCTCTCTCTGCAACTGGCATATCCTCTGAGATTTAGGAGAAGTCAGGGCCAGGTGTTATTACGTTTACACTGCCTAGCTCTGTCAACCAATATGCAAAGGGCACAGTAGTTGCAGAGAGAGCAGAGCCTCTAGGTGTAACATCAACACCTTTGTTGCTCCTCGAGGCTCATTTGCATATAATAAAACATCATTTTTCTCAGCAATGCAAGCACATATGAACATGGGACCAACACAGATGTCTTCAGCTGCCAAGCGCACATGTAACAGGTCAGCCAGTGTCATAGGTACAAATCTGCTGACAGATGCCCTTTAATTAACAATTCAAATATATAAAAACATTGTCTTCTATTTTGTTTGTATCTTCTATATATAAAATTTGCTTAATTTAAAGAATATTTTATAAGTATATATATATATATATATATATATATATATATATATATACTTTTCTTGTTTACTTTTTGTACTGTTTGATTACTATTTACTAGACTAAAAAAGAGAAAAATATATATATTGGGTACTTATGGTAGCAAATGTGGTAGCAAATGAGCTGATAGACCTTATGTCACTCACACTGAGAGTAACTTTTTGAAGTTTTTGTGGTCCTACCATATCACTTCCTCTAGTATAATACAGTATACATTGACAATAGTTTTGAAGTATTTGTGTATACATAGTTTTTTTTATTATTGTAATGTTCACAGCACAAAATCTTCACCTAGTTTTTACTGTTTTTCTACCACCACCTTGTCTTCGGCCAGTCTTCCCTGCTGGTTAATGCTAAAGGGTGGTCTACTCTGAATCCAAGCTTAATTTCTTCCATTTCTAAAACTTGTGGCTGAATATTCCTCTTGTGTGATCTTTTCTGCATTTTCCTTTTTTTAATTTTTTTTTGTCTTCCTCACCCTCCTTTTCAAAAATTCTCCACTGCTTTATCAGTGTCCATTCTCTAGGCTTCATTGATGGGTACCGCAATTGTTATCATTCAATCATTCATGAAATAGTTTGCCTATCTCCACCACTCTTACCGATTGCATCTCACTTTGCTGAGCACCATTTCAGAAGCCGATGCCACATTCAGACATTTCTTGTCTCTTATTGTCTGGAAATTTTTGCATTCTTGTTTTCCACCTGTTTAGGCTGACACTAATCAGTTCTTTTCAATTCTCTAAATGCTCCTGCTTTTCTGTTTCATCTCTTGTCATCTTCAATTTTTCAGTGAAAGAACAAGTACACATTTCAAGATAAAATAATCACAGTTATAAATATGCAAAGACTTTAATCTGCTAAGAACATCTTTATTATTATACTTTTTTTAAAATGAGCTACGGTATGTTCATAGATCAAAGCTTTTTCCATTTAAGCAGGTCAGTCCTTACGCTCGAGATTCAGTGAGTCACTATTCTTCGAGAAGTAGGAGAATCCACAAAATCATGTTCATTGAAATGCTCTCATCTATCTTCAAAGGGGATCAATTTCCTAAAAATAAATCCATGTTCTATGTATGATGTTATTTTCAATATTATAACCTTTTTTAATCATATTTCTGTATTATGTTCCTATAAAATCATTACATTAGATTTTCTAGAAATAAATAAACACCATTAATGTGAGTAATATTGCTAAGTTCGTTTTCTGGTGAGGTGTTAGTAGTAAATTTTTAGCAAAAATTGAGCTGCTACATGTGTCTAATGGTTGAAATAAGTCAGGTGTGGATATTAATCAAGACTGGCGTTCATAATGGCAGTCTTGATGTAGATACGATGGCATGAAACGTGCCAAAATTATGAAGAAGTAAACGCCTGTTAATAATTTTGTGAATCTCAGCTACTATATGTACACAGTCTGAAATCTACTCCAGCTAGGAATTGTCATAGGTTTCGGGCAGCACTTGTACCACTAAACTAGTGCAAGTAATGGTAAATGTGTTGGACTGGTTAAGGCATGCCCTCTCTCAACTATGCACTGCCCCTATTAACTAATGTAGCAAGTGTGGCAAAAAAAATTGCAAATTTTTGTGCAAAATGGGGCTTGCGCAAAAGTTTGGTGTAAAAAAAAAATTAGGTATAAGGAGCTTGGTAAATCTCCCTTAGACTCTATTTCATCAGTTGCCATGACCATGGGCATCAACTATTTCTGATCACATTGCATTTAGATTATGAAGTCAAATTATATACAAATGTATCCAACGTTAACTTGAATTTTGTTTATGACTCACTTCTCAAGATTATTGCCCCTATCTTCAGAATGGGCCATCGAAAGTAAAGGAGAGTACTCTACACATAGGCAATATGCTCTGCATTCATTTCTCTAGGAGTCCTGAACATAGCCGAGCGTCTGCTATTTTCAGCATAAGCATAGAAATGAACGGAAGGGGGATGCGCAAGTTTGGAGATAGCTGCGGGTCCTACCTATGGAACCCAGCAATATGCCACCAATGTGTTAAATGAGACAACCCATTTGAAGTTTGCAAATTTTAGGACTTTCAAGGCTGGTGTAAACCATGTCAGAAACACCTAATACATTTGGTAAAAACTAGGTTCTTCAGCTCGGCTTAGTTGAGATATGATTGGCTTATTTAGTTTAGTAGAATGATAGTCTCACCAAAACATTTATTTTAGAGCTCACTTAACCATATTTCAACAAGAACAGCCATAAGTGTCTATGGGGTCCTACTGTACCCAAAAATGTTCATGCAGAGGGTTTTTATTTTGTCTTGTCCTATAAGATGCCATTGTACAGAGATATTCTGCCCTAGAAAGATTGCTGCTAGGGAGGAATATCTTTATAATGCAGTGTTGCAGAGAGGCACCATCAACTGAATCCTACTTCATAGCACAGAGCCACATGGGTACTGGTTCTGTGCATATGAAGCATGCTCCTGATTTTTGAGGTACCTCAAACATTGATCTATTGTATTGGATATGAGCAAATTTTCCAAAATTTGTTTAGTGTTAGTTTTGGTCCTTTTGGACATTTAATATTTATCCATCATTTAGCACTTTTTTTTTTTTTGGGGGGGGGGGGTCACTCCTGTATTTTTCTGCAATTTTATAACCCAATATATATATATTTTTTGTTTTAATTAGTTGGAGAAATCCTTTATAAAATTTAGTATAACATCAGTGTTGAGCAGGATTTTTTTATTATAGTAATGATAAAGGATTGAGTCTTGCCAGGCATGAACTCACTCGTTTAGTATACAGACCCTCACGGCATAAAGCAGATTAGGGTTTATTTCAAGCAGAACGTTGTGGATGTATTTTTCTGCAGATCTAACATTCCCATTTTATTCTTGCTCACAACGGTTATTACTGTCCATCACGTCTGCAAAGCCAGCTACATTACATTTAACTAGCACAGTGATAAATAAAACATTTGTGCGTTTATCTGGTCTTTGGCATTTCTGTAGTCTGAATGTTGTAGCTCGGCAGTGACTCAGGTGAACACATGGAATGATGGCAGCTGTTCATTGTACTCGCACCTCAGCCCTGGACTCAACAATTGGGTTTTTGTCTCAGTTTTATCATCACAGACAAATAATTAACAAAAGCTGCGATAAACAAACCTTGTAGAAATATGGTCGGCATGTATTGTGAGAAGAAATATGTAAAAAAATGTTCAGAAACATCCCTGACAACTTATGGACGCCAAGTAACATCAAATCACAATATTATATTTTTTGCCTAACCTACTTATGTGGGAGTATGTTCTCCAGATACAATTCATTCAAAAAAGGCCCTCCCAATATGGGTGGAGCTAGAAACTGACCACACCCCTGCTTAAATCTTAAGGATTATTATAAAAGCAGTATGGGATCATCTATATAGGAATTAAGGGGGGCTTTTTCATTCTTAGTGGACCACTTTTCTGGTGTCACATATTTTTTGAGCAGAAATTCTGTGACCTTGATCCCCCTAGGCCACACTGTGCTATTTCTCAAAGTTTTGTATTTTTAAAGACATGCTCAGTGTTTAAATCTCTTTTATGGCACATTTACTATGCGTGACTTTTGCAACAGGGGCAAAACAAAAATCACATCTCCACAGTAATGAAATA
Source organism: Rhinella marina (assembly GCA_900303285.1). Classification (NCBI taxonomy): domain Eukaryota; kingdom Metazoa; phylum Chordata; class Amphibia; order Anura; family Bufonidae; genus Rhinella; species Rhinella marina. The sequence goes on from ONZH01016579.1 coordinate 180,488, forward strand.
ACATTACACTTGCACCAAATTTAATAAAGGCAAACTCCTCAAAACATGTTCCGCATTCAAGTTCCTTATACCGGTCATACAAAAACAAGCTCCTCATACTAGTTCCTTATACAGGTCATACAAAATAAGGTCCTAGTACAAGTTCCTTATACAGGTCATACAAAAACAAGCTCCCCATACAAGTTCCTTATACAGGTCATACAAAAACAAGCTCCTCATAAAAGTTCCTTACACAGGCCATACAAAAAAAAGCTCCCCATACAAGCTCCTTATACAGGTCATACAAAAACAAGCTCCACACACAAGTTCCTTATACAGATCATACAAAAATAAGCTCCTCATACAAGTTCCTTATACAGGCCATAGAAAAACAAGCTAATCATACAAGTTCCTTACACAGATCATACAAAACAAGCTCTTCATACAGATTCCTTATACAGGTCATAGAAAAACAAACTCCTTATACAAGTTCCTTATACAGGTCATACAAAAACAAGCTCCACTTACAAGTTCCTTGTACAGGTCATACAAGGAACTTGCTCTCCATAGAAGTTCCTTATACAGGTCATACAAAAGCAAGCTCCTCATACAAGTTCCTTATACAGGTCATACAAAAACAAGCTCATCATACAAGTTCCTTACACAGATCATACAAAACAAGCTCTTCATACAAATTCCTTATACAGGTCATAGAAAAACAAACTCCTTATACAAGTTCTTTATACAGGTCATACAAAAACAAGCTCCTCATACAAGTTCTTTATATAGGTCATAAAAACCAAGCTACTCATACAAGTTCCTTACAGTATACAGGTCATGCAAAAACAAGATCCTCATGCAAGTTCCTTACATTATACATGTCATACAAAAATAAGCTCCTCATACAAGTTCCTTACAGTATAAAGGTCATACAAAAACAATCTCCTAATTAGGCTTCAGCGAATCGACCTTCATACCATAAATCCAAAGTCCATTTGTCCAAAGACTTCTATTTTAATGCTGTCTCCCTACAGCATTAAAATATATTGGCTCCGTGGAGCCAAAGTCCATCTGGGTCGTGAGAGACTTAGGGGAATTACAACTGTCTTCATATCTGCGTCTTTAAAAACAATTTAAAATAACAATCCAAAGTGAGCTTTGGTAGTGGCTGGTACCTCGGTACCAAATCCCACCTTGGATTGCATTTTCCAAAATCTAGACACCAGTATCTGACCTCTTCACGTGCTTCTCCTCTGGCTTGATTTCTTTCATCTTGTTAAAGCTACATGCACGAGACCATATCCATTTTGCGGTCTACAAGCCGTGGATTCGCAAAATATGGACACTTTCCATGTGCAATCTACATTTTTCTCAGTCCCTTTAATATAACTGGCTATTTGTGTCCGCAAAATGGACAATAGAGCATGTTCTATAATTTGTGGAACGGACATACGGAAATTAGCAGCACACGGACAACGTCCATGTGCTGCAGAGTTGCCAACTGTTGCAAATTTGCTGGAACTGTTCCTGATTTTTAGAGACAGTCCTGGCAAATCTGTGCTGTCCCGGGCCAGAAATGGGTAGGGCCAACGTAAACACTTCCCAGAAATAGTTGTTTCTTGGCAGGTCCGGGGTGTTTCCAGAGGTGGGGCTTATGGGATATGGGATTATTTACGACTGACAGGGGCAGGGCTTATATGGGATTATTGACGACTGTTGCAGAAAACTCCTTCACAGAGAATTATTTTGGATCTTTGTCTTGGTAACTTGGTTTCCTAGAGGATTAAACCCCCAGCAAGACCTGATTAATGGTTACCAAGGAGGGAGCTGCTGACTACGGCATATATTGGGTCTTACTGTAACTCTGGCTTTCCTCATAGGTGTCCTGTTTATTTTATTATGACATATACACATTATTTCCTGATTTTATGTGTGATTTTGTGCTTGTTTGGTAACCCACTCATGAGGCGGTGTTCTTCGAGTGGGTCACTAACACATCTGCTTTAGAAGGTATGTTTTGAGTCTGAAGCAGGTAAGCGTCCCTCCGTACCATTATGCTGGGTGTTTTACTACATGGAATAAAGAGATCTTACTGTCCTGAACATCTCTTTCTACAATTTTATGCCTACATTTTCAAAAATATTGCATTTTTTTTATTTTACGTCAAAGTACTATATTCTTTTTTGTACACTTACTTGACTACTAAAAATTGTCAGATGTGAAAATATGAACTTCCTCCAGTTCTTTTTAAGTCAATGCCAATAAGAAACACATGTCAAACTGGCAATATACTTTATCACAGAGAAGCCGATAGAAGTGTATTTATGCGTATCCAACCTCTCAGTGTGAGCACAGTGGCCTGAGGTACTAAATTTTACACTTCAAAATGGAATTGGGTGGTTGCTAAAAATACCAATTCTAACGTAAAATAATAATAAAAATTGAGTAATAATAATAAAAAAAGACTATTGAATAAATATACACTCATTGACAAAAATATAACACACCCAGAAAGAAATGCCAGATTTCTACAAAACCCAGCACACAGTTTTGTCTCAGGCAGATATTTAAATGATTACAAGTAGAGATGAGCAAAGCATTCAAAAATTTGATTTGGCAGCTTTGACGAATATTGCAAAAAATTTGCTTTGTGACGAATTACCTCTTTACGAAGCACATTTCTTTGTAAGAAGTGGGTGCAATGGCAGGGAGTGGCGATTGTGTGGCCTCACATCATTGTACCCCTTGATCTTGATTGAAGATCTAGCACAAAATCTTGCACGGCCCATGATGGTGTCATCATGTAAGATCTTCAATCAAGATGGAAGAGGCCGGCTCTTAAACATTAATTACATATGTGGTCTGATTAGACATTGGGTCTTTCCACAAGGGGCAGTAAAAATGCTTTCCTACTAATGTCTAGGCCAGATTTCAGTACTTTGTTGGCCTGATCGGTCATCAGATTTATCGCCAATCAGACATTTTTGTGACCAGCTGGGACACCAGCCTAGACAACCTCTGAGTTTGCAGGATCTACAGGCCCAGCTATAACATCTGTGGGCAAATGTGCTGCAGGATACCATACAGAACCTCCAACCATATCTCATCTGGTATCCAGGCGAGAGGTGGCCCAACAGGGTCTTAGAGACGCCTTTCAATTGTACAATTTTCCCCAAAAATATTTCTCATTACTGTCTCATATTGTAATCACATATATCATCATTAAACTCACACAAATTTTCATTCCGAAAACTGCCTCTTAGTTTGTTTGATTTTGTCAATGAGTGTACAGTAGCTATTTTCAGTGTCTTAACTGGATTACACCACAAATTTAAAACTTTCTTTTTTACTCACTTATATGCTGATTTGGAGGCTTTTCTTCCCATTCTGTGGGCGGGCAGGAGCTCACATGAGACAGTCAAGCACCACCTTCTCCCAGGGAACATTGCAATCAGCTCTCACTAATCTCTTCCTTCCTTATATACAAAATAGTCCCTCAGAATAATGCCTTGAAAAAGTATCCATACCCGTTGAACTATTCCACATTTTTTCCACATTACACCCACAAACTTAAATGTATTTTACTGGGATTTTATTTGATAAAACAACAAAAAGTAGTAAGTACAGTATGTGTAAGCGGAAAAGAAAATGATATATGTTTTTTAACATTTTTAATAAATAAAAATCTGGAAAGTGTGGCGTGCATTTGAATTCAGCCCCTGTGACCACCTTTAGGACCACCTTTCACTGCAATTACATTGGCAAGTCTTTTGGGGTATGTCTCTATCAGCTTTGCACATCCAGAGTCTGAAATTTTTGCCCATTCTTCTTTGCAAAATAGCTCACACTCAGTCAGATTGAATAAAGAGTGTCTGTGACTAGTAATTTTCAAATCTCGCCACAGATTCCAAATAAGATTTAGGTCTGGAATTTGACTGGAGCATTCTAACACATGAATATTAGAGATGAGCGAGCACTAAAATGCTCGGGTGCTCGTTATTCGAGTCGAACTTTTCCCGATGCTCGGGTGCTCGTTTCGAATAACGAACCCCATTGAAGTCAATGGGAGACTCGAGCATTTTTGCGGGGGACCAAGGCTCTGCCTAGGGAAGGCTGGGTGAAAACCTGGACACTTTAGAAAATGATGGAAACACCACGGAAATGGACAGGAAACAGCAGGGGCAGCATGCATGGATGCCTCTGAGGCTGCCTAATCCCACCATTACCCCAAATTCTCAGGCAACAGCCTGGTGGTTACCCTCATGGCAATTGTGCTCACCCAGACCAAGAAAGGCGAGGCAAATACCCATCACATGTTAGGGAAGCACCCAACTAGGTGCAACGAAGGTCCATTACCGCCTGCAGGTGACACCACTGCTCATGCTGGCACTGCAGCTGACATCAAGTTTAGTATCTGTTCTTATCAGTTGCTGTGCCTGCTGGTGGTAAAGTGGTGAGCATAGCTACTTCCCAAGCAGTTGATCTGGGTTCAATTCCCATCTATCGCAGGAGGCAATTCAGAATCAGTACAATATCTAATACATCCCCTATCCGGGTAAATTGTTTGTAGAGACTGCCTGTAGGTGGGGGGGAAGGAGGTTTCGCTGGAAGAGCCAGAGGAGTGCCCCCTGGGCTAGCGTGTGTGGTGGTGACAACAGCCGGAATGCAATTGGAAATACTCTAGCATCAGCAGGTGCAGTATCGATTCTTCTCAGTTTAATACCGTATACGTCCCCTATCTTGGGACCCTATATTTAATGGATATTTCGAACATGGAAAACGGAAAAAGAGCTTGCTCTGGCCAGGGGAGTGTCTTTCCCACTGCAGCTAAGGGGACGTGTCAATGCTCTGCCTATCACAGGTCAGGAGGCAGATAAAAGAAGAACAAAAACAAACATGAGTACAACTTCGGATACGTCCCCTATCCGGCTAAATTGTTTGTAGAGTGGGCCTGTAGGTGGGGCAAGGAGGTTTCGCTGGAAGAGCCAGAGGAGTGCCCCTTGGGATAGCGTGTGTGGTGGTGACAACAGCCGGATGTATTTAGAATGACGACGCAGGACCCCAACTTAAAAATTTAGCATCAACCGGTACAGTCGTAAATTATGAGATTGATGAAGTGTGGCATGACTTTTTAGATGGAGATTGCATGTGGTCACGTACTCCCTGGAACCCCATAGTCACCCCTTCACTGATGTGCTAGCCCAGAACATTCTCTGCCCCAATTCGCAAGACCTGTTGCTGTTTCCGTGTGCTGACAGTGTGGATTTACCAGTGTTGTCTGAGGAGGTGGTGGACAATGGCGAGACACAGGTGTCGGGGGGTGAGGTAGTTGTATGGGAAGCAAGTTACAGTGGGGACTCCTTGGGGGGGACTTTCTCATGATGGGACAGATTCAACTTGGGTGGATCAGGCACATTAACAGATGAATTTTTGGGGGGTTTATTTAACTTTTATTTAGCAAAAATAACCACAGAGATATTTATTCGTTATCTTCTCTGCGCAGTCTGGCGTTGGGGTTCCTCACTTTGATGGCGAGCTGTGCCGCTCTCTCCACAATGGTCTGTGTGTTCTTAGATGGAGACTTTGTCAGCGATTTCAGTACAGAAGGACTTGTTGCTCATCCACAGAACCTCGTCCTCCTTGACATTGTGGACAAGGAATTTGCTGGTGGACCAGGAATTTGCGGAACCCTGTGAGCAGCATGTGTTTGGTCTTCTACTTGCTACCGTATCCAATGTTGGGCAATATAGATTCGCAAGTAATATTATTTTTCACACCTATCCCAAAAATAAAAATGCATGCAGTATGCGCAAATAAAACTTGGAACTGGAATTGGAGAGAGGGCCTGTAGGTGTGGGGGGGGGGGCAGGCTGGGGGGAAGGAGGTTTCGCTGGAAGAGTCAGAGGAGTGCCCCCTGGGTCTAGCGTGTGTGGTGGTGACAACAGCCGGATGTATTTAGAATGACGACGCAGGACCCCAACTTAAAAATTTAGAATCAACCGGTATAATTGTCAATTATGAGCTCGATCAAGTGCGGCATGACTTTTAAATGGATATTGCATGTGGTCACGTACTCCCTGGAACCCCATAGTCACCCCTTCCCTGATGTGCTAGCCCAGAACATTCTCTGCCCCAATTCGCAAGACCTGTTGCTGTTTCCGTGTGCTAACTGTGGGGATTTACCAGTGTTGTCTGAGGAGGTGGTGGACAATGGCGAGACACAAGTGTCGGGGGGTGAGGTAGTGGTATGGGAAGCAAGTTACAGTGGGGACTCCTTGGGGGGGACTTTCTCATGATGGGACAGATTCAACTTGGGTGGATCAGGCACAGGAACAGATGAATTTTTTGGGGGGTTTAGTTAACTTTTATTTATCAAAAATAACCACAGAGATATTTATTTGTTATCTTCTCTGCGCAGTCTGGCGTTGGGGTTCCTCACTTTGATGGCGAGCTGTTCCGCTCTCTCCACAAGTGTCTGTGTGTTCTTAGATGGAGACTTTGTCGGCGATTTCAGTACAGAAGGACTTGTTGCTCATCCACAGAACCTCGTCCTCCTTGACATTGTGGACAAGGAATTTGCTGAACCCTGTGAGCAGCATGTGTTTGGTCTTCTACTTGCTACCGTATCCAATGTTGGGCAATATAGATTCGCAAGTAATATTATTTTTCACACCTATCCCAAAAATAAAAATGTATGCAGTATGTGCAAATAAAACTTGGAACTGGAATTGGAGAGAGGGCCTGTAGGTGGACCTCCGGAAAAATTGTTTGAATAGAGGGCCTGTAGGGGGCCCTCCCGAAAAATTGTTTGAAGAGAGGGCCTGTAGGTGGACCTCTGGAAAAATTGTTTGAATAGAGGGCCTGTAGGTGGACCTCTGGAAAAATAGTTTGAATAGAGGGCCTGTAGGTGGACCTCTGGAAAAATTGTTTGAATAGAGGGCCTGTAGGTGGACCTCTGGAAAAATTGTTTGAATAGAGGGCCTGTAGGGGGCCCTCCCAAAAAATTGTTTGAAGAGAGGGCCTGTAGGTGACCTCTGGAAAAATTGTTTGAATAGAGGACCTGTAGGTGGACCTCTGGAAAAATTGTTTGAATAGAGGGCCTGTAGGTGGACCTCCGGAAAAATTGTTTGAATAGAGGGCCTGTAGGGGGCACTCCTGAAAAAATTGTTTGAAGAGAGGGCCTGTAGGTGGACCTCTGGAAAAATTGTTTGAATAGAGGGCCTGTAGGTGGACCTCTGGAAAAATTGTTTGAATAGAGGGCCTGTAGGTGGACCTCTGGGAAAATTGTTTGAATAGAGGGCCTGTAGGGGGCCCTCCTGAAAAATTGTTTGAATAAAGGGCCTGTAGGTGGACCTCTGGAAAAATTGTTTGAATAGAGGGCCTGTAGGTGGACCTCTGGAAAAATTGTTTGAATAGAAGGCCTGTAGGGGGCCCTCCCGAAAAATTGTTTGAAGAGGGGCCTGTAGGTGGACCTCTGGAAAAATTGTTTGAATAGAGGGCCTGTAGGTGGACCTCTGGAAAAATTGTTTGAATAGAGGGCCTGTAGGTGGACCTCTGGAAAAATTGTTTGAATAGAGAGCCTGTAGGTGGACCTCTGGAAAAATTGTTTGAATAGAGGGCCTGTAGGGGGCCCTCCCGAAAAATTGTTTGAAGAGAGGGCCTGTAGGTGGACCTCTGGAAAAATTGTTTGAATAGAGGGCCTGTAGGTGGACCTCTGGAAAAATTGTTTGAAGAGAGGGCCTGTAGGGGGCCCTCCTGAAAAATTGTTTGAAGAGAGGGCCTGTAGGGGGCCCTCCTGAAAAATTGTGCTAAAAGAGTGCCAGTTGGACCTCTAAAAAATGGCGTTTTTTGGGTCAGCGTTAGGCAAAGACGATATGGAGGAGGAGGAGGAGTAGAGAAGAGGAGTAGAGAAGAGGAATCGGATGCATAAGTTATTTAAATCTTTAGCTGCTTTCCCCCGGAGGAGATTTGAATTCCGGTGAAATCCAGGCTTTGTTAATTTTAATAAGCGTCAGCCTGTCAGCACTGTCAGTTGACAGGCGTGTACGCTTATCGGTGATGACGCCACCAGCTGCACTGAATACCCGCTCTGACAGCACGCTAGCGGCAGGGCAGGCCAGCACCTCCAAGGCGTACAGCGCCAGTTCAGGCCACGTGTCCAGCTTTGAAACCCAGTAGTTGTATGGAGCAGAGTGATCGCTACGGACGTTGGTATGGTCAGCTAGGTACTCCCTCACCATCTTTCTGTACAGCTCCCCCCTACTCTGCCTAGACTGGGGACAGGTGACAGTGTCTTTCTGGGGTGACATAAAACTGGCAAAGGCCTTGGAGAGCGTTCCCCTGACAGTGCTGGACAAGCTGCCTGCTCGCCTCCTCTCCCCCGCTACTTGGCCCACAGTACCATGCCCTCTGCCGCTAGCGGCGTCAGATGGGAAGAATTGTTTCAGCTTGTGCACCAGGGCCTGTTGATACCTATTCACTCTCATACTCCTTTCCTCTGCAGGGATGAGAATGGAAAGGTTCTGCTTGTACCGTGGGTCCAGGAGAGTGAACACCCAGTAATCGGTGTTGGAAAAAATTCTTCTAACGCGAGGGTCACGGGATAGGTAGCCTAACATGAAGTCTGCCATGTGCGCCAGAGTCCCAACACGCAAGAATTCCCTCTCCTCACTGGCCTGACTCTTCCTCCTCCTCCTCTTCAGCCCATATATGCTCAAGAGTTAGAAGGACTGAGCATTATTACCCTCTTCTGTCTCGCCGACATTCTCCTCCTCTTTCTCCTCATTCTCATCCCCCTCCTCCGATACGCGCTGAGAGACCGGAGGGTGCTCTGGCTATCAAGCGACATATCTTCCTCCACCGTCTCTTGTGACAAGCGCAAAGCTTCCGACTTCATGCTGAGCAGTGAGTTTTTCAACAGGCAAAGTAGCGGGATGGTGAGGCTGATAATGGCAGCATCGCCGCTGACCATCTGTGTTGACTCCTCAAAGTTGCTCAACACCTGGCAGATATCAGACATCCACGTCCACTCCTCATTGTAGACTTGAGGAATCTGAGAGACATGACTACCAGTTCTGGTGGAAGATGACATCTGGCAGTCTACAATCGCTCTGCGCTGCTGGTAAACTCTGGATAACATGTTTAATGTGGAATTCCATCTCGTGGGCACGTCGCACAACAGTCGGTGAGCAGGCAGTTATAGGCGGCGCTGCGCTGCCCTGAGAGTGGCAGCATCTGTGGTCGACTTGCGGAAATGCGCACAGATGCAGCGCACCTTGGTGAGCAAATCAGACAGATTGGGGTATGTCTTGAGGAACCGCTGAACTATAAGTTTGAACACGTGGGCCAGGCATGGCACATGTGTCAGTCTGCCGAGTTGCAGAGCCGCCACCAGGTTACGCCCGTTGTCACACACAACCATGCCTGGCTTGAGGTTCAGCGGTGCCAGCCACACATCGGTCTGCGCTGTGATGCCCTGTAACAGCTCTTGGGCGGTGTGTCTTTTGTCACCTAAGCTCAGCAGTTTGAGCACCGCCTGCTGGCGCTTACCCACGGCACTGCTGCTGCGCCTAGAGCTACCGACTGAAGGCGCCGTGCCCACGGATGGTAATTCGGTGGAGGAGGAGGGGTCGGAGGAGGAGGAGGCATAGTACGTCTGAGAGACCGTGACCGAGGTAGGCCCCGCAATCCTCGGTGTGGGCAGTACATGAGCGGCCCCAGGGTCATTCTCGGTCCCAGCCTCCACCAAGTTAACCCAATGTGCCGTCAATGATATATAGTGCCCCTGCCCGACACCACTTGTCCACGTGTCCGTGGTTAGGTGGACCTTCTCAGAAACAGCGTTGGTCAGGGCACGGATGATGTTCTGTGACACATGCTGGTGTAGGGCTGGGATGGCACATCGGGAAAAATAGTGGTGGCTGGGGACGGAATACCGAGGGGCAGCCACCGCCATGAGATTTCGAAAGGCCTCGGTCTCTACCAGCCTATAGGGCAGCATCTCCAGGCTAAGCAATTTGGAGATGTGGACGTTGAGGGCTTGGGCATGTGGGTGGGTGGAACTGTATTTCCTCTTGCGCTCCAGCGTCTGCTGTAAAGACAGCTGAACGCTGCGCTGGGACACGTTGGTGGACGCTGTGGAGGATCGTGGAGGCGAAGGTGTGGTTTTCCGGCGGGAGGCGCTCGTGCCGGTGTCCTGGGCAGGGGGTTGACTAGCAGAGGCAGCGAGTGACGCGGGGGGTTGACTAGCAGAGGCAGCGAGTGACACAGGGGAAGGAGCAGTGGTGTGACCCGCAGGAGGTGGTGAACGGCCTTGGTTCCATTGAGTGGGGTGTTTAGCACTCATATGCCTGTGCATGCTGGTGGTGGTTAGGCTAGTAGTGGTGGCACCCCTGCTGATCCTGGTGTGGCACAGGTTGCACACCACAGTCCGTCGGTCATCCTCACTTTCTTTAAAGAACCTCCAGACTTGAGAACATCTAGGCCTCGCCACGGGAGCTTCACTACGTGAAACAGTTGCTGATGATACACCAGCTCTGGCCCTGCTTCTCCCTCTGGCCACACCACTGCCTCTTCCAACCTGTTCTGGTGCAGCATTCGCCTCCGCCTCAGAAGCACTGTCTTCACTCGGCATATCAACCCAGCTTGGGTCAGTCACCTCGTCATCCTCCGATTCCTCAGTCTGCTCCCTCCTCGGAATTCCTCCCCTAACAACAACTTCACCACTGTCTGACAACCGTGTCTCCTCATCGTCCAACACCTCTTTACAAACTTCTTCCACTAACTCAACATTGTCATCATCATCATCATCACCCACAGACTGCGACAGTTGGAAAACTTGGGCATCAGGAACGAGGTCAGCAGCAACCTGAGAAGTGGTTTGTGACTCTGGGAAGGATCCAGAAAACAGTTCCTGAGAGTATGCCGGATCGCATTCCAAATTTTCCTGGGAGGGGGCAGACTAGTGGGAAGGAGGTTGAGGTGGAGGAGCCATAGGAGTTCTTTCTTGGGTAACGTGGGTGGACTGCGTGGAAGATTGACTGGTGGACAAATTACTTGAAGCATTGTCCGCAATCCACGAGATCAGCTGTTCGCACTGTTGTGGTTTCAACAGTCCTCTACCACGTGTCCCTGTAAGTTGAGACATGAAGCTAGGGAGTGTAGCTCTGCGGAATTCCCCTGCTCCCTCATCAGCGGGTACTGTCTCACCCTGCCCAGGACCACGGCCTCTGCCCCCTGCAGTAATTGAATACCCACGCCCACGCCCTTGCCCTCGACCATTAGCCCTGGGGTTCAACATTTTTTGTATATAGGTGTATGATAAAAAAAAAAAAATAAAAATTAAGTCCGGTAGAATTAAGTGACGTACAGAAAGTGTCACCTGGACAGTATATACGGATCGGAGCGAATGTGCTGAACTGTGACACACAGAAAGGTTACACGCAGCTGAGTAAAATGGATTTGTATCACTGAGCTAAAACAACTGAAAAACTAATTTTTTTTTATATTTGTTTTTTTATATTTGTTTTTAAATTTTGTTTTTTTGGGAACGTGACGTGCAGGAACTATGGTAGAACTGACTGACACCCTGTTAACGGTGGCTATTTAGTCTGCGACCCAGACAAATGTCGCACAGAGAATTTTCTGGATCAAGCGGTAGATGATATTGGTAGCAAATGACTTGGTTGTATTCTGTGACGTACAGAAAGTGTCAACTGGACAGTATATACGGATCGGAGCGAATGTGCTGAACTGTGACACACAGAAAGGTTACACACAGCTGAGTAAAATGGATTTGTATCACGAAGCTAAAACAACTGAAAAAATAATTTATTTTTTTTATTTTGTTTTTTTTTTGGGAACGTGACGTGCAGGAACTATGGTAGAACTGACTGACACCCTGTTAACGGTGGCTATTTAGTCTGCGACCCAGACAAATGTCGCACAGAGAGTTTTCTGGATCAAGCGGTAGATGATATTGGTAGCAAATGACTTGGTTGTATTCTGTGACGTACAGAAAGTGTCACCTGGACAGTATATACGGATCGGAGCGAATGTGCTGAACTGTGACACACAGAAAGGTTACACGCAGCTGAGTAAAATGGATTTGTATCACTGAGCTAAAACAACTGAAATAATAATTTTTTTTTTATATTTTGTTTTTTTGGGAACGTGACGTGCAGGAAATATGGTAGAACTCACTGACACCCTGTTAACGGTGGCTATTTAGTCTGTGACCCAGACAAATGTCACACAGAGAATTTTCTGGATCAAGTGGTAGATGATATTGGTAGCAAATGACTTGGTTGTATTGTGTGACGTACAGAAAGTGTCACCTGGACAGTATATACGGATGGGAGCGAATGTGCTGAACTGTGACACACAGAAAGGTTACACGCAGCTGAGTAAAATGGATTAGTATCACTGAGCTAAAACAACTGAAATAATAATTTTTTTTTTTATATTTTGTTTTTTTGGGAACGTGACGTGCAGGAAATATGGTAGAACTCACTGACACCCTGTTAACGGTGGCTATTTAGTCTGTGACCCAGACAAATGTCACACAGAGAATTTTCTGGATCAAGCGGTAGATGATATTGGTAGCAAATGACTTGGTTGTATTGTGTGACGTACAGAAAGTGTCACCTGGACAGTATATACGGATGGGAGCGAATGTGCTGAACTGTGACACACAGAAAGGTTACACGCAGCTGAGTAAAATGGATTTGTATCACTGAGCTAAAACAACTGAAAAACATTTTTTTTTTTTTTTTATATTTTGTTTTTTTGGGTACGTGACGTGCAGGAACTATGGTAGAACTGACTGACACCCTCTTGACGGTGGCTATTTAGTCTACGACCCAGACAAATGTCGCACAGAGAGTTTTCTGGATCAAGCTGTAGATGATATTGGTAGCAAATGACTTGGTTGTATTGTGTGACGTACAGAAAGTGTTACCTGGACAGTATATACGGATGGGAGCGAATGTGCTGAACTGTGACACACAGAAAGGTTACACGCAGCTGAGTAAAATGGATTTGTATCACTGAGCTAAAACAACTGAAAAACTATTTTTTTTTTATATTTGTTTTTTTATATATTTTTTAAAATTTTGTTTTTTTGGGAACGTGACGTGCAGGAACTATGGTAGAACTGACTGACACCCTGTTAACGGTGGCTATTTAGTCTGCGACCCAGACAAATGTCGCACAGAGAATTTTCTGGATCAAGCGGTAGATGATATTGGTAGCAAATGACTTTGTTGTATTGTGTGACGTACAGAAAGTGTCACCTGGACAGTATATACGGATCGGAGCGAATGTGCTGAACTGTGACACACAGAAGGGTTACACAAAGCTGAGTAAAATGCATTTGTATCAATGAGCTAAAACAACTGAAAAAATTATTATTTTTTTTTTATATTTTGTTTTTTTGGGAATTTGACGTGCAGGAACTATGGTAGGACTGACTGACACCCTGTTAACGGTGGCTATTTAGTCTGCGACCCAGACAAATGTCGCACAGAGAGTTTTCTGGATCAAACGGTAGATGATATTGGTAGCAAATGACTTGGTTGTATTGTGTGACGTACAGAAAGTGTCACCTGGACAGTATATATGGATTGGAGTGAGTCAGTGGTGAACTGTGACACACAGAATGGTTCCACACTGCTGTGTGCAATGGATTTGTATCACTGAGATAGAACAATAAAAAAAAAACAGGGTTAGATATGGCGATAGCTGCACTACTAGTGCCAGCCAGCCAGCCAAGCCAGGAGACAAAAAAAAAAATTCTTCTAGCCCTTAGAAGGGCTGTTGGGTTCTTTGTGGGTGATTCCTGCCTAACTGAGAACTAAATGCAGGCCTTAACACTGTCCCTGAAAGGCAGCAGCTCTATCCCTAACGACATCCAGACGGCATCTGAGCCGAGCGCCGCGGCCAGTCACTAGTATATTCCAGGGTCACCTGATCAGGCCAGCCAACCCCTGCTATCGACATGTAAGGGCCCCACGTGATGCTGGGTGTACTGTAGAGTCTCCTGGCTTGTAATTGGCTGTGTTTATAGGCGCCAAAAAAGCACGATGCGGAAGTTGCCATTTCCTCGAGTATGACGAGATACTCGTCCGAGCTGCGAGTACTTACGAGTACCCTAATACTCGAACGAGCACCAAGCTCGGACGAGTATGCTCGCTCATCTCTAATGAATATGTATTGATTTAAACCATTGCATTGTAGGTCTGGCTGTATGTTTACAGTTATTGTTCTGCTGGAACCTCCGCCCGAGTGTAAATTCTTTTGCAGCCTCTACCAGGTTTTTTTCTCCAGGATTGCTCTGTATTTAGTTCCATTCATCTTCCCATCAATTCTGACCAGATTTACTGTCCCTGCAGAAGAAAATCCTTCCCACAACATGATGCTGCCATCACCATGTTTCATGGTGGGGATGGTGTGTTCAGGGTGATATGCAGTGTTAGTTTTCCACCACACATAGCGTTTTGCATTTAGGCCAAAAAGTTAAACTTTAATGTTATCTGATCAGAGCACCTTCTTTCACATGCCTAAGTTTCCCTACGTGGCTTGAGGCAAACTGCAAACGGGGCTTCTGACGACTTGTTTTAAAAAATGGCTTTCTTCTTGCCACTCTTCCATAAAGGCAAGATTTGTGGAGCACATGACTAATAGTTGGACAGATTCACCCACCTGAGCTGTGGATTTCTGCAGCTCCTACTGAGTGACCATGGGGCTCTTAACTGCCTCTCTAATTTGTGCTCTCCTTGCTTAGGTGGACGGCCATGTCTTGGTAGGGTTGAAGTTGTGCCATACTCTTTCCATTTTCAGATGATGGATTGAACAGTGCTCCATGGGATGTTCAAAGCTTAGGATATTTTTTATAACTAACCCTGCTTTACATTTCTCCACAACTTTATCCCTGACCTGTCTGGTGTGCTTCTTGGTTTTTACAATGCTGTTTAATCACTAATGTTTTCTAACAAGCCTCTGAGGCCTTCACAGAACAGCTGTAGTTATACTGAGAATAAATTACACACATGAGGACTTTATTTACTGGATTTTATTTAGGGGTACCAGAGTACAAAAGGCTGTTGAGATCACATTAATACTGGCTGGCGTCTCCCCTTGCTGTGATATGTGACTACTCTGACATGGTAATAGTCATACAGATGCTGGATATCGTCCTGTGGTTTTTCATTCTAAGCCCTTTCAGCTTAGAGCTGTAGTTCAGCCATGTTGGTTGTTGACTGCTGTGCATGGGACATCCATCTCCACATTCAGTCTTGTAAATTCTTCATGAGGAAGAAATTTGGCAATTGAGCTGGTCAGGGGAGCTTCTGGATACTCTGAAGTGCATGTTATGTTGCATGGACTGTGTGTGGGTGGGCATTATCTGGTTGGAACACTGGACTGGTTCTACAATGTCCTGATCATACTGAATGCTGGTAAATGTCCCCTCCATGAGCACCAGCTGAGAAAGGTCATGGTAGCTTATAATGCCACATACATGACACCTGGTTTTGGTCCTGTGTGTCTCCACACCATGCAAGATGGCATTAGACACTCTTCAGCCCTCCTGTGAATTCCAAAGTTGGTATCAATTCAAAATATAATATTCAAATAAATATAATAATAAAAAGCAGGTTCTGCCTTGGTGCTAATGACTGCCACATCAGAGTTTGCAGGATGACTGTAGGCCAACACCAGGTATCATGATGTGAAGTGCCATTAGGTACCATGGCTTTAGCTGTATGGTATTCATGGCGGAAACATTGACCAGCCTTTATTATTAGAGTTGAATGAATCGAACTCCACAAAGTGGAATTAGATCTTAATTTCATCGAAAATTTGATTCCCCATGAAGCCAAATTTCCTCATGCTTCGTGGTAGTGAATTGATTTTCTCTAAATGACGTTAAATAAAAAAAAATCATACTTACCTCATCCGTTTGAGTGTGTAGAGCCGGCTGCCGCCATCTTGATTGAAGATCGTGCACAAAATCCCATGCTCTTTGATGTATGACGTCACTATGCCGGCTAATGTGATGACGCAATCACAGGCCGCCTAAGATTTCGTGCTAGATCTTCAGTCAAGATGGCAGCGGTGGGCTCTTCACATTCAAATGGATGAGGTAAGTATGATTTAATTATTTTTTTAAATATCTTTTACACTGCAATATTAATGTCAGACACTGCGATCAGCTATAAACGCGGCATCTGATGGGTACAATGATGAGGGATGGCACACTCATGGCTCCCTGTCATAGCACCCACTACTTACAAATTAGGGCTCGTTCACATCACCGTTCAGCCTTTCCGTTTTCCTGCTCCTAAATGGGAGCCGAACTAAGCCGAATGGAGCCTAAGGACCCATAGACTATAATGGGGTCAGTTAGGTTTCTGCTCAGAAGATGATTTTGGAGCAGAGACAAAAGTTGTGCACGCAGGACTTTTGTATCCGCTTCAAAAATCATCTTCTGAGCGGAAACCTAACAGACCCCATTGTAGTCTATGGGGTCCTTAGGCTCCGTTCGGCTCAGTTATGTGCCGAATTCGTCCTTTCCGTTCTCCTGCTACTAAATGGAGCAGGAGAACGGAAAGGCTGGACGGTGATGTGAACGAGCGAGCCCTTAATTAGTCACAAATTTTTGTAAAATTTGGTGAAGCAGCTAAATCTACAGTAAGTTTTCAGTACTGTGCTCATCACTATTTACTATGTCCAGGACATTATGGAACCAGTCCTGCTAACTTTTTTTACTCTTTTAAGAGATGTGGTGTTCCAACAAAATAATGCCCGGCCCGCTATATTATTTAAGTCCCAAACTGGCTTAAGCTGAGTTCACCTCAGCGTTCATTCTTTCCATTCTCCTGCTCCGTTATAGGAGCAGAAGAATGGAAAGGATGGATTCGGCACATAACTGAGCCGAACTGAACCTAAGGGCCCCATGGACTATAATAGGTTCTGTTAGGTTTCCGCTTAGAGCAGGGATCTCAAACTTGTGGCCCTCCAGATGTTGCAAAACTACAACTCCCAGCATGCCCCAATAGCTGTAGGCTCTCCTGGCATGATGGAAGTTGTAGTTTTACAACAGCTGGAGGGCCATGAGTTTGAGATCTCTGGCTTAAAGGAATATTTTTGACTCCACTTCAAAATGTTTCCTCTGACTGGAAACTTAACAGACCCCATTATAGTCTATGGGGTCTGTAGGTTCTGTTTGCTTCAGTTGTGTGCCAAATCCATCCTTTCCATTCTTCTGCTCCTATAATGGAGCAGAAAGGCTGAATGTTGATGTCAGGGCTGGGATACACAGATAAGGGGTAGTGATCCCTAAGCTTAATCCCAACCCCTTTCCCTGCCTATTGCCCGCTCAGGCTAACCCCTGAGCCGACAACCAGAAGACTGAAAATACACTAACAAAAGTGCGGGGATGGGAAGACAAACAAGACAGACAAACAAGAACCAAATGGGTAGTAAGGTAGCCGTGTCAAAACCAGGAGAGTACGTCAGGAACCAAATCAGCAAGCAGAGAGAAGTAGTCAAAAACACGCCAAGGGTCAAAGAACATAAAGAGTCTAAACTGCAGAGCAAGAATGTCAAACCAGGTAGTAGCAAGGAAACTCCAAACACTGGCAGCTAGGTAAAAGTTAGAGGGCCTTAAATACCTAGCAGACCCCACCCAACCAGCTGACTGGGAGGAGAAGCAAGGAACAAAAACTTAACTCATGAGATACCAATGAACAGAAAATAAACAGACACTATATTGCTCGCGTTTTCCGGCGACCAGTAACAGGCCGCGAGCGAGAGTGCGCACCAGCCACGTCCCTGGCACTTATGACCGTTGCGTGCGTCCCCTGCCTGGGACGCGCATCCACAGCCAGAGACCGCCGGCTGGAGGAGGAGCCTGCCGAAATAGAAGCCTGACCCTGGGCAACCACCTCACCACCAGAGTCAGGGGCAGGACCAGCAGAACAGGTGCAATGACTGCCGGTCCTGACAGTTGATGTGAACAAAGCCTTTAGCACTTAGTTAAGATACTGTATCAAACACTTTATAACATTTTCTTAACTTAACAAGAGCTAAGAAATATCCCAAAACCAAAATATATTCATGTAACTTTCGCCAGTTTTTTTTTTTTTTTAATTTAATTTACTACCTCATAATTCCTCCTATTGATCCATAAAAATCCTCAAATTACTTACAGTAAAATGCAGGCTGAAAGAAATTGAAAGCACACAGCTATGTTTGATCTAACAAATGTGTCTCAAAAAATGTGTTATGTTCCTGTTAAACTAGCAAAAGGTATCATTTGAGACTAATGCATTTTCTTTTTTTAAGAGATGCTTTTTTCTCCTATGCTTCTCCTCTGATAGAAAATCGCATAATATATAATCACACTTGTTATGTTCTTGTACAATACAGTTCATTATAGCACATGGCGGTCTAATTTTAAGATAAGTTGTGTAGCAAAATGGGCTATTTTTTATTTTTTTTTTTAAACGGGTCTCAATAGGTCTTCCTGCCCCTAAATTCTACATTATAATCAAGTTTGTATTTTTTCATTTTTGTGCTCATTTAAAGTCTATAAAAGGTACCAACATTACATACAAAAAGTAATAAAAAACAACATACGTAGTTATCTACACAGTTGAGTCACATTATTATGACCACCAGCTAATATCCAGAGTAACCACTGTGTGCTCCACAGATATTAGCTAGATGTTCTGGGAGTGAATTAATAAGGTCCTGGTATCTGGAGCCATGATGAGTCCCATAGATGCTGGAGGGTGCATGAGGGAGGATGTATAGAGCAAACACAACAATCAATGTGGTCCTATGAGAAAAACATCCCTATACCCTGTGGATCCCTCTGAAATGAACAGAGTGGCAAGAGATAGCCGAGCACTGTACTTAAATACCTCAATAAATCCCAAGAAATTAATGGAGTGGCCACTAATGACCGACCGGCCACTCATTTCATTTCGAGGGATTCCATAAGGTAATTGGTTCCCTTTTAGTAATTGGTGGGTGCAGCGCAATCTAATAGTTATCCCCTATCCTGTGGATAAGGGATAACTTTAATATAACTGGAATACCCCTTTAAATTAACCTTCTAGGTTTTGGACCTATTTTTAGTAGAATATAGATTTTTTGGCATTATTAAGAAACTATATAGTTATAAGTTATTACGTTAATTACAAAAATAACAGAATTGTTACTGTATTTTTTGCTTTATAAGACACACCTGTTGATAAGACGCAACCCAGGTTTTAAAGGAGGAAAATAAGAAAAAAATATTAACATCCGACCTCATATCACATCCTCAGATTAGATCCCCATATCAAATCATCACATCTGACCCCCAAGACATTAAATCACCCCCCATGACAGGATATCACATCAGACCTTCATATCATGACATTACATCAGACCCCCATATCAGGACATTAAATCAGACCCCCATATCAGGACATTACATCAGACCCCCATATCAGACCCTCATCAGACCTTCTTCAGACATCATATCAGCCCTCCATTTCAGACCCCCATACTAGACCCCTATCAGACCTTAAAATAAAAAAAAATAATAATTATCTTACCTCTCCTGCGCCGTGGCTCCATTCTGGGTCTGGCAGTTTCTTTAGAAGTCTCGCTCCCCTGTCTTCTCTGGCCGGCTCTGCACAGTCCCCTGAATGCGTGCAGTGTCAGGTCATAGCGCGCCCACTACGCCCTGAAGCTGTACATGGTCAGGACAGTGCACCCATGGCCCCAGGAAGGAAGATTAGGAAGGGTGAGTACAGGAAGCACTCACAGCGCTTCACTCCCCTCTCACGGCACCTAATGCATACTAGTGAGCACTTCCATAATTGAAGCGCTCACTAGTATTCACTTTATAAGACACACCCCCACTTTTTGGCGAAAAAAGTGCGTCTTATAAAACTTACATTTTACTTGTGGAGTTGGACTTTTATTACCTTGATACCCAGTCATGCATTTACCTACTGTACATACATACTTAGATATCTTCTTGGATGAATACATATACACTTATACAGTATATAAAGGTTTCCTAATTACAGTGGCCAAGAAGGTCAAGTCAGCAACCTGGATTATTCATGTTTCTCAAACAATTACCATTAAAAAATATAATTTGGATAATATGTGTACTTTGTATGATGTTTTGAGTACTGTAGGTGGTAAGGGTCAGAACACTGCCCAGAACCCTGCCTTCACCAGTTTAGCTTCTTCCCATAGAACATCCTGGTGCAATTTCTTCCCCAGTTAATCAATGCACTCTCACCTGTTCATCCATATGATGTAGAAGAAAGCATGATTTATCAAACCAGTCCATCTTCTTCCACTGACCAAAGGTCCAGGTCTGATGCTCCCTTAAAAATTGTAGACTCTAACTATTCTAGCTGAATCAAGCAGTTAATAGTGGGCATTGAACTGGAATTGCAATGCATTATAATAGAAATTACATTTTTTTATAAGTCTTTTTCAAGTTAATTCTTTTTTTTCCGTTAAGAAAGTTTAATCATGGATGACATTCCAATCATATTGCATTGTAAACACAACAATTAAAAATAGAGGGAAAATAACAGATTAAAACAATACATATAATGTTCATGTAATATTAAAGCAGAGATGCATCCAGCTGTTGTAAAACTACAACTCCCACTATGCCCTGCTGCAGGCTGATAGCTGTAGGCTGTCCGGGCATGCTGGGAGTTGACGTTTTGCAACAGATGGAGAGCCGCAGGTTGGGCATCCCTGTTGTAAAGTTGGTCTTTGTTCTTTAGCCTGCTCTTTCTGTAATCTCAGTTTTTCAGTTTTCAATTTTGATCAGTTTCCTAGGATATTGTTCTAACTTAAACATGTCCAACTTCAATCCATTATAATAAGATTGCCATACATTTTTTTATGAATTCCTTTTGATTTTTATTTTTTTGGTTAGTGTTTTTCATGATTTTGCATTAATTTCAAACAGGCATTAATGATATTATTAATAAACGACAAAAACATAGTTATGTAATATAAGTATTATTATTATTATTATTATTATTATTATTATTATTATTATTATTATTATTATTATTATTATTATTATTATACTTCAACTGCAATGTTATAAATTGGCCCTATTTTAATTCATTTGGTTTTCTTTATACAGTAGCTTTCTTTTTCTATAATTTTAATTTCTTAATTTTCTATTTTGTACAGTATTATAGGATTTATTTCTTATTTCACCATGTCCATTATAATATGTTTGCTATACATTTTTATCATTTTTCTGTTTCCTGTAAATTTTTTAAAACCTAATGCATTATTAATAAATACAGAAAAAAGAAAAAAAACTGATAAAAATGAATAACATTTTCATGTAATATTTTATCTAATATTATTAATATATTGAAACTACATTGTTAGAAATTGGCTCATATTTTGATTCATTTGTTTTATAGCTCTCTTTTTCTATCATTTAAATTAAATTTCTCAATTTTCAATTTTGTGCAATCTTTTATGATTTTTTTTAACTTGAACATACCCATCTTGAAACTATTATAATAAGATTGTTATAAATTTTTATCATTTATTGTCAATTCCTGTTAATTTTTTAAAATGCTTAAACTCAATGCATTAAAAAAGCATATAGAAAAAAAATAAAAAAAAATAAATAAATATTCATGTAATGTATTATCTAATATTAATATATTGAAACTACATTGTTAGAAATTGTCTCATATTCTGATTTTTTTATAACCATCTTTTTCTATCATTTCAATTTCTCAATTTAAAATGTTGTGTATTCTTTTATAATGTTTTGTTTTTGTTTGTTTTTTTGTTTGTTTTTTGTTTGTTTTTACTTGAACATGCCCAACTGGAAAGTATTATGATAAGATTTTTATAAATTTGTATTTTTTTGTCAATTCCTGTTAATTTTTAAAATATTTAAACTCAATGCATTAATAAAAGAATATAGAAGAAAAAAATGCTTAAAAATAAAAATAAATAAAATATTCAATATATTTTATTAATATATGAAAACTACAGTGTCCAAATTTCGAATTAATTTCATTTTCTTTGTAGTTTTCTCCTTTTGCTATTTCAGTTTTTCAATTTTAAACTAGCCTTTTAGGGTATTATTTGTTACTTGAACATGTCCAGCTTAGTAGATTCTAATCTTTTCGCATCCATAACCATAGAGCATGTTGTTCTCTGTCCTGTCTTTTGAATAAGGCTGTAATTATCTTTTGATTATCCTGTAATATATTCTCCATTGTGCTCTACTGCCTTATTATCATCACAGAAAATGACGTGAAATTATTTATACAATTGTTTCGACTGAACTCAACACATACTTTTGGGAACTGCTTTCATGGTGAAAGTATGCGCATGGAAAATATGATGAGAATTTAATGGCACCCAAAACACAATTACTTTTACTCAAATTAGCGATTACACTCACCTAACAGCCAGCTTCTTCACACTTTTACATAATTCTTAGCAGCCAGCAAGCAAGCATAAAACAGTTCTATAACAAATACAACTGCAGTTATGATTACACAAATCATAAAAATTTACATATCTTCCGCTATTCATAGATGCTTGTGTCAGGCAAAATTTTCCTTGGAATGTGAGACGTAAGGTCTTCAGATGCATAATGCATTTGTAGAAACCATCCTGGATGAAAAATGTATTCTTTATTTATATTCTGACATTTTTAAAACATTTGACGAGAGACAGAGAGCACTTAAGACACTTCAGTAAAATAAAATAAAAAAAAAATAAAAATGAAAAACGCTAACCTTACTGAAAAGGTTTCCTATATAAAAGGACACATCTATTTGAATCTTTAAAACTTTCGAGACCAAGATGTTCAATTTCTAAATGACCACTTTAATATTTAAAGGGGTTAGCCTATGAAACATATTACTGTTCTCTAAATAGGACATTGTAAGTGAAGAATTATGTTACTATGGATGCAATAAAAATATTACAAAAATCAATAATTAATAAATAAATCTCTTTGAGGGCAATATTTTAATGATTACATTTTACTAAGTTTGGGCTAAAAATATTTTTTGTTTGATCTTAAAGATCTTGCGATATTCAGTTTTTACGTTTTTAACTCCCTACCATTCCAGAGAAATATTTTTATTTCCCTTTTTTTTGTTTTACTTTTTAATGCAACCCTTTAAAAAGTATATTATGTAGTAAAGGAATGCCCAACCTGCATTCCTCCAGCTGTTGGACAACTCCTACCATGCCCTACAGTAAGATTATAGCCGTAGGGTGTCTAGGTATGCCAGGAGTTGTAGTTCTGCAACTGCTGGAGGGCCACAGGTTGAGTATCTCTGATGTAGTGGGAAGCTGGAGAAAAAAATTCTAATGGGATAGAATCAGGGCCATTTTTGCCATTAGGCCTGGCTAGGCACGTTGGAAAGTCGGGAGGATAGCACTTTACTGTGTGGCTGCCAGTCCCTGCCTGTCAGATGCTACGATCAGCTATTAATGTAGCATCTGAGGGGTACAATGACGGGCTCTGTCATTGCACCCACTACTTACAAAGAAATGTGCTTCGTGACAAAGTAATTAGTCACAAAGCTATTTTTTTGTACAATTCGGTGAAGTAGCCAAATCAATTTGCATAACGTTGCCCATCTGTATATTTAACCAATAACACTGAATTCCTGACTGCTCAGAAACACTCATTATAGTAAAATTATTATCAAACTGATAAGAAATTCTTTCGAATATTTCACTACTCGCTCATCTCTAATAAGAATATGTTTTAAATAAGTGTTTTAAAGCTGGCAGGAGTTCAGAGATAAGGACTACACACGGCCATCAGAACAGCAACATGATGGGACTGAGACTGAAGACTGAAACAAAGATACCCTGCAGCAAGGCTAAAACTTAACTCTGTAGGACAAAAAATGTTGAACATTTTTAATAAAGACTAGAGATGAGCGATCACTAAAATGCTCGGGTGCTTGTTATTCGAGACAAACTTTTCCTGATGCTCGGGTGCTCGTTTCGAGTAGCGAACCCTATTGAAGTTAATGGGAGACTCGAGCATTTTTGCAGGGGACCAAGGCTCTGCCTAGGGAAGGCTGGGTGAAAACCTGGAAACCTCAGAAAATGATGGAAACACCACGGAAATGGACAGGAAACAGCAGGGGCAGCATGCATGGGTGCCTCTGAGGCTGCCTAATCCCACCATTACCCCAAATTCTCCTGCAACAGCCTGGTGGTTACCCTCATGGCAATTGTGCTCACCCAGACCAAGAAAGGCGATGCACATGCCCATCACATGTTAGGGAAGCACCCAACTAGGTGCAAAGAAGGTCCATCACGCATGCCCATGCTGGCACTGCTCTCCTATCCCCAGCCACACGATGCAGGCATAAGCCTGACACAGCATGGCGGTGACACCAACAAGTGACCAAGTTAGATGAGGTAGCAGGTGAGCCACTCAAAAATTTAGCCTGACACAGCATGGCGGTGACAACAGAGTGAACGAGTTAGACTGAGGTAGCAGGAGGTGAGGTCTTGTGCATGTAGGTTGGCTGAACTTTTTTCTGCTTGCGCTCCAACGTCTGCTTTAATGACAGCGGAATGTTGCGCAGGGACACATTGGTGGACAGTGTGGAGGATCATTGAGGCGAAGGGGTGGTTTTCCGGCGGGAGGCGCTCATGCCGGGGTCCTGGGCTGGGGGTTGACTCGCAGAGGCAGCAAGTGACACAGGAGAAGGAGCAGTGGTGGGAACGGACAGCCTTGGTTCCATAGTGTTTAGCACTCGTATACCTGCGCATGCTGGTGGGTGGTTAGGCTGGTAGTGGTGGTACCCCCACTTAAAAAATTTGGCATCAACTGGTACGGATGTCAACATTGAGCTTGAACTAGTGGGGCATGTGTGGTATCGATTCTTCAGAGTTTAAAATCGTATACGTCCTCTATCTTGAGACCATATATTTCATGGATTTTTCGAACACGGAAAAGGAAAAAGAGCTTGCTCTGGCCAGGGGAGTGTCTTTTCTACTGCAGCAAAGGGGATGTGTCCATGCTCTGCCTATCACAGGTCAGGAGCCAATTAAAAGAAGAACCAAAAAAAATCTGTTCTTCTTATCAGTTCAAAATCTAATACATCCCCTATCCGGGTAAATTGTTTGGAGAGAGGGCCTGTAGGTGGGGGGCCGGCTGAAGGGAAGGAGGTTGAGCTGGAAGAGCCAGAGGAGTGCCTCCTTGGCTAGCGTGTGTGGTGGTGACAACAGCCGGATGGAGTTCGGATGACGACGAAGGACCCCAACTTAAAAATTTAGCATCAACCAGTACGGTTGTCAATTCTAAAATTTGTCAAGTGGGGCATGTTTATGCATTTCTCTCAGTTTAATACCATATACGGCACCTATCTGGAAAAATAGTTTGAAGAGAGAGAAAGAGAGGAAAAAGACGTATTTTTAAAAGTGATGTTCAGTATAGATCAGTTAAAGAGAAAGAAAGGATTTTATGAAATGGATTTGTATCACTGAGAGCAAAATAATGTATTTTTTTACGTGACGTGCAGTATTGATCACTTGGAGATAAAAAGGGGAATGTGCAAACTTAGGCTGCTATAGTGCAAACCCTATGGTGGTCACAACAGAGTGAGCGAGTGACACTGCGGGAGCAGGCGAACCACATAAACATTTTTCGTGGCCCTGTATGGTGGCGGTGACAACAGTTAGTATGAGTGTTAGTATGAGAGTTAGTATGCGGTAGCTGGTGAAGCACCCAAAAATTTAGCCTGACACAGCATGGCGGTTACACCACCAATGACTTTGTCCGACTGAGAATGCAGTGAAATGGCTTTTGTTGAGTCT